>BLKR01004029.1:0-122236 GCA_011170035.1 Teleogryllus occipitalis | reverse complement strand
TATTCGTCAATTTTTTTCATTTAGATTATAAATTCTTTGGTAGTTGCGTATCTCTTCATTACGAATCCTGTCTTTCCTTGTGACACCAATACAACCTCTTAAAAACTTCATTTCGGCAGTCTGAATCCTGCTTCTAATTTTCGTGTCCATAGTCCAAATTTCACATCCATATAGCCCCCAAGGAACTGCTAAAGTTTTATAAAATTTCATGAGTGTATCATTCCTGACTTTACTTTTCAGTGACCTCCTAATAGTTCCAAACATTCTGTTAAAATTTTCAATTTTCTTATCAGAATCTATTTCTCCTTTGAAAAACAGATCACAACCTAGGAACTTGAATGAACTTACTTGTTCGATGTTTTGGTTGTTAACCACTAAGTTGAATCTAAATGGATATTTCAGTTAGCTTCATAAATACGACCCTAAACGCGAGGCAGGGAGATACGTGAATAGACGCCATGCTCGTATACCTTCCCACGCTCAGAGACCCGGCAGGGAGGGCGTTACTCAACAGGAGGCACGTCAAACCGTGCACGAGCTACTTGCCCGCCTGGGAAGTCCGGCGCTCCTACGGGCACGGGCAACTTCCCCTGACTCCGCACTCATTTCCCCTTCTAATCCTCAGAGCTACCAGAGATTCTAGATCAGACACGTCACACCGCGCCCGCACGAGCTACTTGCCCGCCCGGGGAGCCCGGCGCTCCTACGGGCACGGGCAACTTCCCCTGACTCCGCACTCATTTCCCCTTCTAATCCTCAGAGCTACCAGAGATTCTAGATCAGACACGTCACACCGCGCCCGCACGAGCTACTTGCCCGCCCGGGGAGCCCGGCTCTCCTACGGGCACGGACAACTTCCCCTGTCTCCGCACTCATTTCCCCTCCAAATCCAGAAATGGGTGTACACGCGCAAGCTGAAGCGGCGCGAGGGGGGTGAATAGTGGTTTCACACGAAAGTATGTTTGCGAGATATTTTCTATCAAATAACCGAGAACTGTATTTCTTTTATATTCTTCTTTACTTATTACTATTTGATATTTATTTTTTTACTCAATTCTCTCTTATACGAATTCTCTCGTATAACCCTCTTTGCTAAGTGACAGGGGTATATTTGAATGGCAACATCTTTCCTTGTTTTTTTTTGTGTTGTGTTATTAAATCATTCAATTATTCGTTGTATTTCTCAATAATGTGAAATAAATTAACCAGTCTCTATCAGAAAATAATTCTCGCTTACAAACACGCTTTTAACAGACAAGAATATTTGTCTGTAAATCTACAAAACTGAACGTAGAAAGTTCATGCTTCTATATCACTCTTAAGTAACCAAGATTACAAAATCAAGATTATTTTTATTTATTTTTTTAAATTTTACTGTCAATTGAGAATTTGAAACCGGACTGATATATTATTTCATTTTAATGGACCGTTACCTTGCTTTAAAGAGAAAATGTGAATGAATATAGCTAAATTTGACAATAACTGTCAAGAGACTTCTCCCAAAGACTGTCGTGGTCCAGGAATCCAGTGACTTACCGCCATTCCGTAGCGTTTGTACAACCCTTACTTTTAAATCTCGCGCCAATTTCTCTGAACGTAATGCCCGCGAGCTCTAGTATGCTTGTAACCTTGGCCGCGACCTTGACCTGCTTGCCCTACGGCATATGCCTTGAGAGACAAGGAGCCACCAAGGTCAAATTCTACGCTGACAGCGTAAGTCCCTCCTTCATTTTGTGGCTGTCACTGACGGCGTGTCACAGGGAGAGACCATTTAACACAGACTTGCAGAAGCATTCATTTTATTAAGCATACCTTGGGTCTCTGCCAATTACTTTAAATTCACAAGAATTCCGTTTTATATAGATTTTATCCCTACTGGATATGAAAAACCATTTCGTTTCCGCGTTGGACAGGTTCCGTTTTATGGTGTGTAAAATGCCTTTAAACTTCATAGGGCGCAGAAATTTTTTGGTTAGTGGTTTCCGGCTTGTACAGGTTCCGGTTTAGACAGATTTTTCAGTATTAAATGAGTTTCATTGATATCTTCAATTAACTCACATTCATAAACTATTCTACTGCTTTCAGAATTAACCATTTAATATACTCAATGGCCGTATACTAGGTCATTAAAGAAATGGCGAAATGTCCAACGGTCCAAACAGCATTTTGTGGAAATCCAATATATTCCAGTTGTATACGCTTGGCATGGATGTACCTGGTAAGAAAACAACAATTGAGGGGCATTTAATAATTAATGAAGCAATTTAGTCTGGAGAAATAAACATTTATTTTTGCAGAACACGACTCTTCCTACTTTCCAATATAATTCCACCAACATTTATGCACTTAACCCAACGAGTTACCAGCTTTGTTATACCGACTGCAAAAAACTCTTTACGATGGTGTTTGAACCAATTTTCCACAAATTTTTTGATATCCTCGTTATTTTGGATCTGAGCATCTCTGAGTAGTATTGGCTGTTTACTGTACACTGTTCTTGGAGATAATTGCAAAAAAATGCTCCTACAGCGTCTCAAAACGTCAACATTTTTGAATTGTTCTACCCACTTGTAAACATTACTGCGATTCATACAACTTTCATCATACACTAGGGTTATTATAGAGAATATATTAATAAGAGCTGTTTTCTCACCTTCAGCAAATAAAAAACGAATCCCAGAACGTTGTTCAACCAATGTGGAATTTTCAAGTGGCCTCGCCCTCGTTCAACTTAATTGTGAGGTTATGAACATAACAACGCACATCCACCAGATGGTCAGCGCTCATCCCAATGATGCCAACGCTAAGTTCAAAAATTACCAAACTTGTCCCTCCAACTGTTTTTTTCTGCAGAACAATTTGTCTTTCTAATTATTGAATTGCCCTCGTATAATTTAAAAATAACAGATCTAATTTACAACAATGTGTCAGTGCAGCATTTTTTTCATGAAAGGACGAGGATGAATTTTCAATTTTCCCCCATTCTTGTAACCTTCATATCAGTCTACGTACAATAGACTCGCCATTATCTGAGACTTCGTGCCAAGACAAATTTGGATGTGAAAAATCTCAGATAATCCGGAGTTTATTTGGTATAGGATCATGAACAATTTTTTAAATGCAGGATTATATTTACTACACTGAAAAATACACAGTACATAATCACAAACAAATAAAATAACACATTAACGCAGACATAGAGATTAAACTAAAATTGAAAGTGGCTGTTACAAATTATAAACGCAATATTTGACGAGAGAAACTGCGTATTGACTATCGAAATCGGCTATCTCATTATTCCTAATTAATGACGTCGCTTAGAAAACTCGCCTTTGTTACCATTATAGAAACACATTTATCGTTTTTTAATCTCGTTTTGTAATGCATTATGCCATTGTATTTTTCCATCAATATTTCCTGCGTCGCCTGTACCTACTGAGACTGCACCATGTTACCTTAAACAATAACATAATTTAGAAAATATATTAGCCATTCAACGCTTTTCTACTAAGAAAATGAAAGTTCTAGATAAAGAGTGGTCGTATTTCTATCGACATTACGTCTACTGCACCCCATCGTTTTAATTAAAATTTATAGATGCAGCTTGGTGTTTAAAAATATAAAATCCGTGATTCAAATTTTGAAATAGAAATTAATGGCAGCTTTTGTCAATTTGAATATAATTGAGTAACTTGTATTCTAAAAATGAAATCCAGATGTTTTCTATTTATGAAGACCATGAACAACTATGCACCTTCAGCCAGACTACACGAGATAGGAGATATCGTATAAATTTTTTATCTTTACGATCAGCAAACAATCACTGCAGGGTGCAGCCCTCGTCGCAGTGTTACACGTCGGCGATCGCCAGTCTCTCGGACCGGGCGCGGTGGCTCAGTGCATCAACTGATGTCACTGTAGCGCCTCTAACCGGGAGGTCCAAGGTTAGAGTCCCGACGGCGGCAGGATTTTCGACACTAGCTTTACAGCTAGGTCGAATTCAATCGCTGTCTGGAGGAGAATTCTAGCGAACGGCTGCTCTGATCGGTATTTTCCGTGGTTTCTCCGATCAACACCAGGCGAATGCCGGAGCAGTACCCTAAGAAACGGGCCACGGACCGCGTGCGATTTGTCCTTCCTCTTCCTTGTCCTATCATCTCCCTTTACATACACACCTACACTAACATGCACTACACTACCACATATTCCGGGAGACCGGTCGGGAGCTTAGAGCTTGTCCCGGCTGGGGCGGTGCCCCGCTGGTGGGAGAGTCCTGGTTAGGGGGAAACCTCAATAGCCGACGGTAGGTCGGCGCCGGATCTCGCCATCCAGCGGGGGAAGATCACCGCCATCTCCCGAGGAAAAACATGCACTACACTCACGGGACTAATGACCGAAGCAGTTGACGCGCCCGGAAACACGAAAAAATCAATCAATCAATCAACCAAAGTTTCTCGGAAATTAAGGATAAAGGTCTCGAAACATGGCGTCAATGATACATTTCACACAGATTTTACCAATAATGTAGGAAAAATGCTAATTTTTTAAACACTTCTTTTCATAAAAACTTTTATTGGTAAATTTTTATTAAGTACTAGCTGAATTTCTGCCATTACATCGCACAAAAAATCAATAGAAATGTTACTACAGAACAGTACTTACCGGGAGCGGTGGCTCAGTGAGTCAACTGATGTCACTGCTGTGCCTTTCAAGGTCCTAGGTTCGAATCCCGACAGACTTTATCGAGACTTTATCTAGAACTTTCATTATCAATCAGTCAATCAGTACTGTAAATACAGGATGACACACGGGAGACGCGGGATTTATTTATTTATTTATTTTTCTTCATGTATGTTGATTCATGGCATATTTTGTGTGATTTCTAAAGTTGTTGTTCAGAAAAGTCGTCCTTATTCCATGTGATTGTGTTCTTTGTTA
Organism: Teleogryllus occipitalis; assembly: GCA_011170035.1. Classification (NCBI taxonomy): domain Eukaryota; kingdom Metazoa; phylum Arthropoda; class Insecta; order Orthoptera; family Gryllidae; genus Teleogryllus; species Teleogryllus occipitalis. The sequence goes on along the minus strand of BLKR01004029.1, from coordinate 117,298 downwards.
GCCCTGATGAAGGAATTAAATATTCCGAAACGTTGGCAAACTAATGTGTTTCATTAATTGACCGATCCCGTGATCCATAACCTACTATTCAGCAATTACTAGGATATACCAGCAAAAATACACAGGCGTATAGATTACATTATAATTTGTTGAACATTTCTTAATTTTTTCCTGTATATTATTGTATTAATATGAATATATGTATAAAGTGCAGATACGTCTGTTAAAAAATGGTATTACACATTATGATCACAGTAGCTACTGTAAAAATCTTATTAATTTTCTTTCATATTAATAGCTGAAAATAGTTTATATATCCATAAAAACTATTTTCATTGTGATACTCGTATAAAAAACCAAATTGAAGTGGTAATCTCGTCAGGGAGAATTAGCAATCAACAAGTTTCATTTTAAAAACTATCTTTTAAAATATTCGAGTGGAATACATTAAAGTTCATTAATTTTACTACCAAGTGTCATTGATAATTTTTTTTTTATTTTCCAGTTTATCGACATAATAATGTTCCTGGTTTCCTTGGTTCTTCTAATTATCACAATAGTACATTTTGGAAGTAAGTATAGATTGATTTTTAGACATATTTAATGTATTAGTTACCATTAGGCTGTATATTTACAAAAATCTTAATGTCTAAAATACGTGCCAAAATATGAACTTGAAATTGATGTTTTTGAAATTGTTTTTATTACCCGAGAGGAAATAGAATATTTTCATACCAATTCTTGCCAAAAACGCACGTTGCTACCTGCATTCGTAATCCATTTACTTCTCAAAGCAACTGACCGGGAGAGATGGCTCAGTGTATCAACTGATCTCACTGCAGCGCCTCTGGCCGAGAGGTCCTAGGTTGGAGTCCCGACAACGGAAGGAATTTCGACACCAGCTTTTCAGCTAGGTCGAATTTAGTCGCTGACTGGAGAAGAATTCTAGTGGTCGCTTGCTCTGATAGGTAATGTTCCGTGGTTTCTCCGATCAACACCAGGCGAATGCCGGAGCGGTACCCTAACATACGGGCCACTGACCGCGCGCGATCTGTCCTTCCTCTTCCTTGTCCTATCCTTTCCCCTTACACACACACACACACTTGCACTACACTACCACACATGCTGGGAGACCGGTTGGGATCTTAGAGCTTGGCCCGGCTGGGTCGATGGACTGGTGGGAGATACCCGGTTGGGGAAACCCCGCTAGCCAACGGGAGGTCGGGGTCGGATGTCGCCATCCAGCGGAGGAAGATCACCGCCACCTTCCGAGGGAAAAGCATGCACTGCACTTACGGGATTAAAGACCTTAGCCGCTGACCCCCGAAATCACTAGTAATCTATCAACCAATCAACTGCGAAGTTCGGACAGTTGTTTCCCAAGCGATGGAGCCGCCAATGACCTGGGCGCGTCCCCGTTCGTTCTCTGATCCGGCGTAGGAGCCATAGGGAAGATGTTTGCTTGCTTGCTTGATTGATTTTTTCCTGTTTCCGGGCGCGTCAACTACTTCGGTCATTAGTCCCGTTAGTGTAGTGCATGCTTTTTCTCGGGAGATGGCGGCGATCTTCCCCCACTGGATGGCGAGATCCGGCACCGACCTACCGTCGGCTAGCGGAGTTTCCCCCTAACCAGGACTCTCCCACCAGCGGGGCACCGCCCCAGCCGGGACAAGCTCTAAGCTCCCGACCGGTCACCCGGAATATGTGGTAGTCTAATCCATGTTAGTGTAAGTGTGTGTGTGTGTGTAAGGAGTGAGGATAGGGCAAAGAAGAGGAAGGGAAAATCGCGCGCGTTCCGTTTGGTAGGGTACTGCTCCGGCATTCGCCTGGTGTTGATGGGAGAAACCACGGAAAACTACCGATCAGAGCAGTCGGCCGCTAGAATTCTCCTCCAGACTGCGACAGAATTCGACCTAGCTGAAAAGCTAGTGTCGAAAATCTTGCCGGTGTCAGGCCACGAACCTAGGTCCTCCCGGTCAGTGCCACTGCAGTGACATCAGTTGATATACTGAGCTTCCGCTTCCGGTCCCATGGGTGAGATCTGTTTGCTTTCGACACAGAAATGCCCCAGTATTCTTTCAATGCTGATTACACAGGCACCAAAGGACTTGACATATGTTTCTGTATGTATTTCAACACGCTGTACCAGAATCTGGAGCTACAATTGCGCCATCACCCTCCAGGTTTTTACTGTCGAAATAAAAAAAATCATGCATTCACACAGAGCAGTAAGCTCTGAGGAAGGCCACAATATGTTGGCCGAAACGTCAGCTACGAGCAGATCGACGCGGCTTGTCCCGGAAAGCCAAGAGACAGGAAAAGAATATGTTTAGATTGAAATATCTGGAGATAGCAGACATCATTACATCGAAAGTGCATCACTTTTTGCAAATACGATCACTTCAAAACAAATAATTTATTACGTTTCGTGCCCAATCGGAGATTCGATAGCGGACAGTAATTAGATTGCGCCCGCTGAGATCTTCCGACGCATTGTCGCCCTGTGATATTTTTGTGGGATATTTTGAAGTGCAGGAGAAAACAAAACAACACGAACACACACACACAATATAGGCACAAGTAATTAGATTGCGCCCACTGAGATCTTCCGACGCATTGTCGCCCTGTGATATTTTTGTGGGATATTTTAAGTGCAGAAGAAAACAAAACAACACGCACACACGCACAATATAGGCACAAGTAATTAGATTGCGCCCACTGAGATCTTCCGACGCATTGTCGCCCTGTGATATTTTTGTGGGATATTTAAGTGCAGAAGAAAACAAAACAACACGCACACACACACAATATAGGCACAAGTAATTAGATTGCGCCCACTGAGATCTTCCGACGCATTGTCGCCCTGTGATATTTTTGTGGGATATTTTAAGTGCAGAAGAAAACAAAACAACACGCACACACACACAATATAGGCACAAGTAATTAGATTGCGCCCGCTGAGATCTTTCGACGCATTGTCGCCCTGTGATATTTTTGTGGGATATTTTAAGTGCAGAAGAAAACAAAACAACACGCACACACACACAATATAGGCACAAGTAATTAGATTGCGCCCACTGAGATCTTCCGACGCATTGTCGCCCTGTGATATTTTTGTGGGATATTTTAAGTGCAGAAGAAAACAAAACAACACGCACACACGCACAATATAGGCACAAGTAATTAGATTGCGCCCACTGAGATCTTCCGACGCATTGTCGCCCTGTGATTTTTATGTGGGATATTTTAAGTGCAGAAGAAAACAAAACAACACGCACACACGCACAATATAGGCACAAGTAATTAGATTGCGCCCACTGAGATCTTCCGACGCATTGTCGCCCTGTGATATTTTTGTGGGATATTTTAAGTGCAGAAGAAAACACAACAACACGCACACACGCACAATATAGGCACAAGTAATTAGATTGCGCCCACTGAGATCTTCCGACGCATTGTCGCCCTGTGATATTTTTGTGGGATATTTTAAGTGCAGAAGAAAACAAAACAACACGCACACACGCACAATATAGGCACAAGTAATTAGATTGCGCCCACTGAGATCTTCCGACGCATTGTCGCCCTGTGATATTTTTGTGGGATATTTTAAGTGCAGAAGAAAACAAAACAACACGCACACACACACAATATAGACACAAGTAATTAGATTGCGCCCACTGAGATATTCCGACGCATTGTCGCCCTGTGATATTTTTGTGGGATATTTTAAGTGCAGAAGCAATGAAAACAAAACAACACGCACACACGCACAATATAGGCACAAGTAATTGTGATTGGGCTGCGCCCACTGAGATCTTCCGACGCATTGTCTGCCCTGTGATATTTTGTGGGATATTTTAAGTGCAGAAGAAAACAAAAACAACACGCACACACGCACAATATAGGCAATAAGTAACTGATTGCGCCCACTGAGATCTTCCGACGCATTGTCGCCCTGTGATATTTTTGTGGGATATTTTTAAGTGCAGAAGAAAACAAAAACAACACGCACACACGCGCAATAATAATATAGGCACAAGTAATTAGATTGCGCCCATCACTGAGATCTTCCGACGCATTGTCGCCCTGTGATATTTTGTAGGGATATTTTAAGTAGAAGAAACAAAACAACACGCACAATATGCACAATATAGGCACAAGTAATTAGATTGCGCCCGCTGAGATCTTCCGACGCATTGTCGCCCTGTGATATTTTTGTGGGATATTTTGAAGTGCAGGAGAAAACAAAACAACACGAACACACACACACAATATAGGCACAAGTAATTAGATTGCGCCCACTGAGATCTTCCGACGCATTGTCGCCCTGTGATATTTTTGTGGGATATTTTAAGTGCAGAAGAAAACAAAACAACACGCACACACGCACAATATAGGCACAAGTAATTCGATTGCGCCCACTGAGATCTTCCGACGCATTGTCGCCCTGTGATATTTTTGTGGGATATTTAAGTGCAGAAGAAAACAAAACAACACGCACACACACACAATATAGGCACAAGTAATTAGATTGCGCCCACTGAGATCTTCCGACGCATTGTCGCCCTGTGATATTTTTGTGGGATATTTTAAGTGCAGAAGAAAACAAAACAACACGCACACACACACAATATAGGCACAAGTAATTAGATTGCGCCCGCTGAGATCTTTCGACGCATTGTCGCCCTGTGATATTTTTGTGGGATATTTTAAGTGCAGAAGAAAACAAAACAACACGCACACACACACAATATAGGCACAAGTAATTAGATTGCGCCCACTGAGATCTTCCGACGCATTGTCGCCCTGTGATATTTTTGTGGGATATTTTAAGTGCAGAAGAAAACAAAACAACACGCACACACACACAATATAGGCACAAGTAATTAGATTGCGCCCGCTGAGATCTTCCGACGCATTGTCGCCCTGTGATATTTTTGTGGGATATTTTAAGTGCAGAAGAAAACAAAACAACACGCACACACGCACAATATAGGCACAAGTAATTAGATTGCGCCCGCTGAGATCTTCCGACGCATTGTCGCCCTGTGATATTTTTGTGGGATATTTTAAGTGCAGAAGAAAACAAAACAACACGCACACACGCACAATATAGGCACAAGTAATTAGATTGCGCCCACTGAGATCTTCCGACGCATTGTCGCCCTGTGATTTTTATGTGGGATATTTTAAGTGCAGAAGAAAACAAAACAACACGCACACACGCACAATATAGGCACAAGTAATTAGATTGCGCCCACTGAGATCTTCCGACGCATTGTCGCCCTGTGATATTTTTGTGGGATATTTTAAGTGCAGAAGAAAACAAAACAACACGCACACACACACAATATAGGCACAAGTAATTAGATTGCGCCCACTGAGATCTTTCGACGCATTGTCGCCCTGTGATATTTTTGTGGGATATTTTAAGTGCAGAAGAAAACAAAACAACACGCACACACACACAATATAGGCACAAGTAATTAGGATTGCGCCCACTGAGATCTTCCGACGCATTGTCGCCCTGTGATATTTTTGTGGGATATTTTGAAGTACAGAAGAAAACAAAACAACATGCACACACACACAATATAGGCAATAAGTAATTAGATTGCGTCCAATTTTAGATCTCTTCCTGACGCATTGTCGCCCTGTGATATTTTTGTGGGATATTTTGAAGTACAGAAGAAAACAAAACAACATGCACACCACACAATATAGGCACAAGTAATTAGATTGCGCCCACTGAGATCTTCCGACACATTGTCGCCCTAGTGATATTTTGTGGGATATTTTAAGTGCAGAAGAAAACAAAACAACACGCTCACACACACACAATATAGGCACAAGTAGTTAGATTGCGCCCGCTGAGATCTTTTGATGCATTGTCGCCCTGTGATATTTTTGTGGGATATTTTAAGTGCAGAAGAAAACAAAACAACACGCACACACGCACAATATAGGCACAAGTAATTAGATTGCGCCCACTGAGATCTTCCGACGCATTGTCGCCCTGTGATATTTTTGTGGGATATTTTAAGTGCAGAAGAAAACAAAACAACACGCACACACACACAATATAGGCACAAGTAATTAGATTGCGCCCGCTGAGATCTTTCGACGCATTGTCGCCCTGTGATATTTTTGTGGGATATTTTAAGTGCAGAAGAAAACAAAACAACACGCTCACACACACACAATATAGGCACAAGTAGTTAGATTACGCCCGCTGAGATCTTTTGATGCATTGTCGCCCTGTGATATTTTTGTGGGATATTTTAAGTGCAGAAGAAAACAAAACAACACGCGCACACACACAATATAGGCACAAGTAATTAGATATCGCCCGCTGAGATCTTTCGACGCATTGTCGCCCTGTGATATTTTTGTGGGATATTTTAAGTGCAGAAGGAAACAAAACGTGAAAAAGAATATGTAAGATTATAGAATATTTATGTTATATAATATATATAATAATTATAAAACAATAAATGAGTCTGAACGTATTTTGTATGAGCCTGAATAGAGGCGAAGAGCATGTGTTTAATATCATCTGTCTGTGTGTTGTAAAACTAATGTAAATGTATTGTATGTGACTTTTTGTATTGGGCTGTTAATACTGATACCTGATTAATGTGATTACTTCGTCGAGTGTTTCAGATATAGGTATTATTTGTTTATGAGTTAGGACAGAGATCTCCGAGCTTAATAAACCATGTGCAGTTTGCACTTTTACCAAAGTACGTCACAAAGTGTAACTCTTTTTGACGTTAAATAAATAAAACTCTTTTCACAATAATTCCTCCTAAAAGTGGTTGATGGTTCTCTAGGGAAGTAAATATTTAAATTTGTAACGGTAGAATGATTCGCTTTCAGCTCCTTAAATCTAATGCAGAGAAACTTTTAATACTCAAAATATACTGTCAAAGTTCAGTCATACGAATAGAAAATTTAGCACAGGAACAGACCGGTTGTGAAAAAGGTATTGATTACGTTCTGTTAATTTTTTGAATTCACATAATTTTTGCGAATCCTACGTTAGTTTCAGAAGAATCTTACAATTTTCGGGCGTGGGATGCTCTGGGAAGATACAATGTTCTCTTCACATCCAAAACAGCATTTAAACACTATCAGGTTTGTCAATAGAATTGCTTTTAATTTAATTGGATAGCATGTTCTAGAAGTCAGAGAGTTTAGAATTTCTGCAACAGAGTTGCGGAGAGAGATTTGTTAAATACTTGTTTCTTTTACAATATAATAACAAATTTTCGGAAGCGTCATACATGCTGCACTAAAGTTGCAAAACGTCTTTTAATGATTGTCCTTCTTCTGTCTTTACTTTCAGTGGAGGGAGAGAAAGCTGTGTTTACTGGTAAGTATTTTTCGTTTCCTTCATATTTATTTAATATAGCTTTAAAAATCAATCTTTGGCTATTTGTTTTTTATTGAGTTGAGGTCAGTTGTTGAAAGAAAATATTGTACCTTATTTGTTATTTGGTAACGTACGGCTCTTTTTTGGGGCTTCATCAGAGCTGGAGAATGTATTATATTGAATTGATTGATTGATTGATTTTTCGTGTTTCCGGGCGCGTCGACTCCTTTGGTCATTAGCCCTGTAAGTGTAGTGCATGTTTTTTTCTCGGGAGATGACAGTGAAATTCCCCCGCTGGATGGCGAGATCCGGCGCCGAACTACCGTCGGCTAATGGGGGTTCCCCCTAACTAGAACCTAGAACTCTCCCACCAGTGGGGCACCGCTCCAGCCGGGACAAGCTCTAAGCTCCCGACCGGTCTCCCGGAATATGTGGTAGTGTAGTGCATGTTAGTGTAAGTGTGTGTGTAAGGGGAGAGGATAGGACACGGAAGGGGAAGGACATATCGCGCACGGTCAGTGGCCCATTTGTTAGGGTACTGCTCCGGCATTCGCCTGGTGTTGATCGGAGAAACCACGGAAAACTACCGTGCCATTAGGTCGGCGCCGGATCTCGCCATCCAGCGGGGGAAGATCATATCCGGAGAAAAACATGCACTACACTAACGGGACTAATGACCAAAGAAGTTGACGCGCCCGGAAACACGAAAAAATCAATCAATGATTTTTTTATATTTAATTTTTTTTTGGGGGGGGTGATGGGGTGATACCATTGATTCTTCTCCGGGTGACACCATCAGAAGCTACTGAGAAAACACTTATAAATAAAGATATTCAGATTGGAGGTTCTCAACTATCCAGTTTTGATCATCTTTTTGTTTATTTGGTTGTTTTACTATTTACAACCGGTCTCTTCTCAACCCGCTAAAGTGATGGGAGCATAATCTCTTCTGTCACCCATTGCAACCAATTAATTGTCTGTAGCCACGAAAATTATTTTTACCACACGTAAGATTTATGCCTTGATTTGAATTAAATTACGCCTCCTAGTTAAATCGAAATTTTCTTTTCATGTTATCTTTCAGATGTAGATTTCAATGCAGATTTTTAAAAAACTGAAACTTGTTTTCTTTCAGCATCTACAGACGGAAATTGGTTGGCTCGTAAGTATTGCATCAAGCACCATGACCAACACAACTAACCAATACTAGCGTACCCGAGCGAGAACTCTCGCATGTTAAGCCCCACACTCTTCTATATTTTTCCATATTAAGTCAGTAATACATCTTTTCTTCAAGACCCTCTTATCCTCCGTCACTTATTCTATATTTCTCCTTGTAATTGATAACAATACAATACATGCTTGTCAATACAAACTATTCTTATTTAACGTTATTACCGACCTGAGATGTACACCCGCCCCTGTAATTCAATCTCGTAGAACATAAAGTAATTAGTTCAATTTCATGTATAGTTGCATATTCTACAGGTTCTGAATAGGTGGGGTAGAATCGAACTGTGCAATAGGTGGGGTAGAATCGAACCAGCAAAAATGTGATAGAATGTTCAAGAAGATGGCATCCTGTAGATTACTGCGCGATGAACGTATCTTTGAATCCAGTGCCCTCTAAAGTTTAGTTTGTAAAGCACTAAAAAGCTTTGGTTAGGAGGTATTTAACAAGATAAATTTTTAAAAAAACGTGACCAAGTGTTGCGGGTTGCATTTCATGTGAATATTTAGATGCATTTCTTTTAAATCAAATCCTTCATATTTATAAAGTTAAAGTGCAATTTGTCAGATCTCCGTTAAATTCTCTTTTATTTGATTTATTTGGTCAAAGAAAACTAGGAAAAACTGTATATGACGTGTTAGGGAGAAGAATATTTGCCCACTAGGAAAACTAGGAAAAACTGTATATGACGTGTTAGGGAGAAGAATATTTGCCCACGTTTTCTTAAGTACCAGAATCCCATCCCAACATGTTAACGATAAATATTTGAAAGTTAAAACCACAACAACAACAACAACAACACCAACAACAATAATAATAATAATAATAATAATAATAATAATAATAATAATAATAATAATAATAATAATAATAATAATATTTAGAAAAGCGAGACATATTATCAACATTTGAAAAACTAGACATTTTCGTTCCCGAGTTATAGAAAAACTATTTGCAACGATAAACGAACTGCAGATTTGATTTTTCTCTCTTTAGAGACTTCGTTTACAAGGATTGGTTACGTGTGCAAGACACAAAAGGTATGTATGCTACTGAAATAGTATAGGAGACGATTGTTTGGGCGAAGTATTTTAAGCTGCGGTCGTACCCGGCAGTAATAATTATTAGGATCAACAGGAAATATTTAATCTAATCGAATTAATATCATTATACAGGTGTGCGCGCAGGAACTGTCGAAACTTCGAAAAAAAAACTCTTAAGAAAATTTTAAGCATATTTGTTTATAAACTCCTTGGATATTCCGAATGGATGAGTCGCAATAAGTACTTCGGTTTCCGATACAAATTTTTACTTAATTATTTAATAAATGTGAAAGGTGTGATAACATGAACTTTTACGGTCTTTCAATAAAATAATTTTCAGTATTAACATTAATCCTTATATTATTAAATTACATTAGGGAAAGCTAATACGTATCATTAACATACTTTATTTTCCGCAGTCGTCATCCTTTTTCACATGGTAAGTAAATAATAATTACATTACAAAGAATAAATTTGATTAAATTCATTCACGCTAATAAACATATCAAAAACAGTAAAGGAAATATATTATTTATTATCACTGCTAATTTTCTGAAAAAATGACACCACTTATTGTGTTTCCAACATCGTACGTACACAAACCATAACCGCAAAAATGACATCTTAATCTAGTTTTACCAAGTCAAGAAATAAACCGATAAAGGCACAGATCCAGATAAAGGTACTACACTTAGAAGCATGTATATAGACTAATATCCCTTCTAGTTCAATATAAAAAGGTACAGGCATATTATAATTATTACCAGGAACTTGGGATATCTTATCACTCTAACAACAAATAATACAAAGGAATATATTGGGAAAATACTCTGCATTCTAAAGTAGTAAAATAAAATATACAAGATAGCATACGCAAAATAATTGACACAACAAAAAGGAAAATAAACAAACACAAATATTCTTGGATCTCCTCCAATTTACCTGATACTATGACCTTGTGATCCAACAGAAATATAGAGTTCGATTTCTTCACTTCTTTTACTAATTTGAAATTCATAGCTTGGTTTACTTATTTATTACTTCAGTGAGCATAAGCAATTTTAGATAACCTTTGAAACAATGTTATCCTACAATTGACACACTATAATTGTACCAAAATCTTATATAAGTTGCAAGTCACAAAAAAGAAGGAATAGTTATAGAATCTAAATGCATATCTGACAAATTCTCTCAGACAGACGCTCAGTTATTAGCTTCCTTAACAAAGAATGATAGGTTCAGTACAACTTTGTTCACGGCTCTGTCATTAACTAGACTTTAAATGAAAGGAAGAATCATGTTTAATGACTAGCAAGAGTTTTTCCTATCTATTTCTTGACAATCTTCCACACTAAATTCATAAAGACAACAGTTAGTTCGAATTGACAACGACCTTGCTTGGTCTTTGACTGGGAAAGAAACTAGCGTATACCGTGCTGACGTGCTGTCCCAACATCCCGTGAGTCTTCTCCCAATCTCGACAGAAATTTTAATCTAATATTATAAATATATTAGAATAAGAATGCCTATGCGAAGACATAGAATAAGAAAAAACCGAAAATAAACACAATAAAACAAGCACAAGCTAGTTTTCGCAACTCTCCATAAGGCAACCCACCTGCACTTCCCACTTGCTTCCATTTATTTATTTATTTATTTTTATTTATTTATTTATTTATTTATTTATTTTACGTCAAAAACAGTTAAAAACTGCGTATGACGTGCTATGGGCAAAAGTGAATTGTGTGCACATTTTCAAAATTCTGTTCAAAATTTTTGAAAGGGAGAAAAAAAACTCCCATGTAATAAAATCTATTTTCAAGGATAAACAAGCAATAAATTTTGAATTTTGAAAGGGAGAAAAAAACAACAAAAAACTCCCATGTAAAAATCTATTTCTAAGGGTAAATACAATAAATTTTGAATTTTGAAAGGAGAAAAAAACAACAAAAAACTCCCATGTAATAAAATCTATTTTCAAAGATACAATAAATTTTGGCTCTTATTACTTCCTGCCACGACAACGTGGAAACGATAATTTGAATAATTGTATTTCCCACTGAATTCTAGAAGACGTGCACAGAAATGAAGTTACATTTATGTCCAGAAGCAAAACAAGGGGCCATCTCAGCATTTGCTCAATGGATCAGGGAAACTGGACGAAAAACCTGATCGAGATGGGGGTCATTTGACCCGGAAGCTGTAGTACAATAGTTGTTACAGGTTGTTTATACTCATTTATACAGTCCAAATGGTAAATAATGCATTATGTATCATTGTTAAAATTAATGTTACTTTTCTTGTAATGCTCAGTATAGTCTCTAATTGTATAGAAATCCATAAATTCTAAACGTTACTACTAGGCTTTTTATAACTAAAGTTATTTCAGTTAATCTAACTCATTATACGTAATCGTCATTACCTTCTTTATCTGGAGTTGTAGCTTCCAATTCTGATTCTTAGGCAGAACGTTCTGTCTCGTATTTTGAGTACTTCACCAAGCCTAGCAAAATTATCTGTCGACGTCCACTTCACAAAACGATCGCCTAGTATTGCCGTACCCGCCAACGAACGGTACAGTGATCGGGGCGAACTCTACCGTTATTTGCGGCAACTGTGCTCGTTTAGGAAGATGTAACACGGTAGCAGTGCTTCATGCGACAAGTTTCTATCTATATATATAAAAGAAAGTCGTGTTAGTTACACTATTTATAACTCAAGAACGGCTGTACCGATTTGGCTGAAAATTGGTGAACAGGAAGCTTAGAGCCAGGAGACGGATATAGGATACGGTTTATCCCGTTCGACAGCGTTCTTGTGTGAGAACGCACGTTTTCGCACGTTTTCGCGTGATTTCGCATGTTTTCGCGTGAAGGTACTTAACTGAAGAGTGCAACCTAGGCACCAAAATTCAGGAACAATAATGAATGATTAATCTACTTAATTTTTTTATTTGTATTTTCTAATAAACAATTTAACTTAATAAATTCCAAAATCTGCTTATTTATTGCCTTTAACAGCCGGTCCCTATGATTACAGCTTTGTATTTCTCCCTTAAACAAAAATCAATTCCAAAAAAAAAAACGCTCTGCTACGTAATAGATTTTTTAATTATCTATTTAATATCAGAGCGTTTTTTTTTATATTCTTCTTTGTTTGAGAGAAAAACACAAATCTGCAATTACTTTATTATCAGGAGTGCAACAAGGATAGTACAGTTTCTCACAGTGAGTGCGACGCGAGAAAAAGATGGGACCGGCTGTTAAGGCGGAACAGAGTTCGCCGGGTCAGCTAGTTCTTTTATAATTCGGGAAGTCACAATAGAAAATGAAGTATCAATTTAAATCATATTGTTATGATAGACTTGCGAAACTATATATTTCAAGATTTAAAAATGTAAAAATAACAAATAGAGTTTAAAACTTTTCAACTTCATAGTTAAATAAAATTATCAAAGACAATGAAGTAAAAGATCTTGTGTGCATGATCATTGTCTCCGACCTATCGATGAAGTACAATGGTGCTAGTGTATTGACGCTGAGAAATGGGTATGTATACCCTTTGAATGGGAAATCAACAGATATTGTCTGTTCATTTTGAAGTAATAAAACCTACAGACAATATAATACATATTAAAAACAATTATATCTAGTAATTACAAAGCTTCACTTCGCGAGAGAAATTCTATAGACACCGTATAAATTATGTTATAGATTGGATGTAGGCAAATGAAACAGTCAATAGCACAATGAATAGGCAAACAATTTTTAAGTTCTAACATTGTTATTAATGCACCTAGGGCGTTATATGGGATCTTATCGGCATTTTCGCCATTTTATCGCACGAGATCAATGGAACTATTTAACGCCCGAGGTAAATACAATATTATGCTTTTTACCTAATTTTAGTGATTCAGATTTACTTATCTCTGTTTCTTATATCCCTTTCATTATTCTCTCATTCAGAGAACATGTCATTCAACCGTTTTCATAATTCCCTCGTAACCATAATCTCAATTCAGCTAAGTTGTGCAGTGTATTTCAAGCACCATATCGAAGGCACTAACGAGTCAATTGAAAAGAAAATATATTTTGAAAAATAAGAATTTAACATTCGGGATCCCTTGTAATAACGATATTATTGCGCTAAACCATTATTTTAATTATCCATTTCAGAAGTAAGTGAGCTCTCCATGTCCTACGCCCTTTCCAACGTCATAATGTGCGCGTCTTGGATCTTCGTGCGAGCTGGTCTTCTTCTTGCACTATACAAGGTAACTTGTTTCAGATTTTATTCATTTTTTTATTTAATTCTGTTTATTTATTTAATTAGTTACGCTGTCCTGCGATGGTTTCATTGCCGCCATCTTGTATTGCTTTTTAGGAATACTTTTTCACCATGGATCATGATCCGGCTTAATTTTTCCTACATCACATCACGTATTTAAAAAAAATATATTTTATTTTTATCACACTCAGGCACTAATGCACTTCTTAAGTTGTTACAGGAGGGGTGTTTTAATTAAGATTTCCAGATTAGTTTATTAATTCGATGTTCGGCAGCTATCTAGCACTCCTGAATAATCCACTCAGTCTAGAGCCGGCAAGACACAATCCAGCAGGTTTTGAAGAGTAGCGACATTTTGTAGAAGTTTGTCCGCTAGTCTCAGTTGTGTTTCGCCCTCTGGTAAAAAGAGATGTTTGTCTTCATAAGGGTTCTAAAGTTAGTAACATACGGTGTTTACCACGTATTTCAATAAAAACGATTTCAATACTATTATTGAAATAATATTAACATACTACGTTGTGTCTCCGAAAACAGTCCAGACGCATTCTGCTATGTGTGTGGAAGTTTCGTCCGATAAGACAGCGGTCTAAAAACAGTCGGCAAAATAACCGAGTTCATGATAAAGGCCTGAAAGATGTTGTGTGTGTTGCAGAACAATCGGCATGGAAAGCATTGCGAGATGTGGCCAACACCTTTCTTGGATACAGGATTTAGATGAGAAACAAATGTTGGATAGATTGCTTCTTTCTTTCCAAGATTTAGACTGCAAAATGAGCTTAAAAGTGCACATGTTATATTCACATCTGGACTATTTCCCGGAGAATTTAGGAATGCCGAGTGAAGAGCAAGGAGAAAGGTTTCACCAGGATCTAAAGGAATTAGAACGCAGATATAAAGGGAAATGGAACAAAATCGTGATTGCAGATTACTGATGGTTACTAAATAGAAAAGATCAAACTACATTTCACACGCGAAAAGCAAGGCAAAGAAGTTTGATAAACTCAATTAAGACGTTATAAAACTTAAACCGAAATCTTACCATTCTCAATTCATTATGAGGCATTTGGTCCATTTCTCTGAGTTGTTCTTCAAATCAGTATGCGTAATGCATTACATATTTTTAAGTTATGTTCGTAAGTATGTAATACAGTAGTGTTTAGATGTGTAAAAATAATAAGAAAGAAGCATTCATTAATTTGATGATAAATTAATTGTAAACTTGCCTATGCGCATGTCTCATATTTCACGTATTTTCATTTTGGTTTTGCAAGAAAACTTGATGTGATAGAAAAAAGCTGACTTCAGGTCCGGAATCAACACGTTAAAAATATTAAAGATCACTATTTAGACATTATGCAATGATCCGAAAGTTTAAAATCGCAGGTCAGTGTTATCGTTATCAGCGCCCGCCAATATGAGTTTTTCTTCTGAACATGCACTGTTTTCCAACGCATAACTTTTTGGTAGCAAATGGTGTGGAGTTCACGACATTTGAATCATTTAAGTGAAATTGAGGCGTTGTTTTGACGTATTTGTTTATTTCAGCAGAAACCTTTTTCGGCCGCATTGCGGCCATCTTCAGTACGATACTGAGGCGGCTGGGGGCCTCGGTGAAAACAAGACAGGAGCTGTCTTCAGTGCGATTCTGTGACGGCTGGGGGCTTTGGTCCAAACAAGACAGAAGCTGTCTTGTTTGGACCGAGGGCCCCAGCCACCTAAGAATCGTACTGAAGATGACCGCAATGCGGCCGGAAGAGCTTTCTACTGAAATAAACAAATACGACAAAACAACGCATAACTTTTTCTTCTTACGACGTAAGTGAGAGAAAGTAAAAAATAACAAAAGAGTTTCGATGGGGGCAATTCAGATCGCGGGCAGTTTGCGGAAATTCGCAAGAAAAAAGTAAAAAATCTGTTCCAAATCGTTCCGTGCCACGATGTATCCTGTGTGTGTCTGCGTGTCTGTGTGTGTCGGTGTGTGTGTCTGTGTGTGTGTCGTGTGTGTCTGTGTGGATCTGTGTGTGTCTGTATGTGTGTCTGTGTGTGTGTCGGTGTGGGTGTCTGTGTATGTCTGTGTGTGTCTGTATGTGTGTCTGTGTGTGTGTCTGTGTGTGTCTATCTGTGTGGGTCTGTGTGTGTCTGTGTGTGTCTGTATGTGTGTCTGTGTGTGTCTATCTGTGTGTGTGTCCATGTGTGTCTGTGTCTGTATGTGTGTCTGTGTGTGTGTCTATCTGTGTGTGTGAGAGCGTAGGCTTCCGCGGCCGGAGTCATGATTAACTTGGCTATCCGGGAGACGCCACGTCCAGGGCACAGGTGCCAACGTTTCGGTCGCCATTCTGCGACCTTCCTCAGGGCGTAGTACTGCGCGGAGATGGGCTGCGCACGGGTTTATATGCAGTTTTAAACTGCATATATGCATATATGCCTGTGTGTGTCTGTGTGAGTGTCTGTATGTGTGTCTGTGTATGGGTCTGTGTATGTGTCTGAGTGTGTGTCTGTGTGAGTGTCTGTGTGTGTCTGTGTGTGTCTCTGTGTGTGTGTCTGTACACATACAGACCACACACATACTGTCTGTGTGTGTCTGTGTGTGTGTCTGTGTGTGTCGGTGTGTGTGTCGGTGTGTGTGTGTGTCTGTGTATGTCTGTGTGTGTCTGTATGTGTGTCTGTGTGTCTGTGTGTGTGTCTGTGTGTGTCTGTGTGTGTCTGAGTGTGTGTGAGTGTGTGTCTGTGTGTGTCTGTGTGTGTCTATGTGTGTCTGTATGTGTGTGTATGTGTTTTTTTTTTTGCGTAGGAAGTGAAAAATCTTCAAAAGACACTGCGGAGCCCGCACTCCGCAGCGTGTAGGATTCACAGCTATTCTGTGCCTACCCACTAAAAAACACTCCCATACTTCCTATTCCCTACCCGCGGGACCGCCGTCAGGCATTGCATCACGGGAGGGGAAGATCGGCTTCACGCTCTAGGCTAACTAATTTCACGGGATACTCCTTCGAAATTTTTCTTCTATCCGAAGCTTCTTTAAAATTTTTGCAGCGTAGGTAGCTACCGCTCTCCAATTCTCCTGGGACACCAGCATCCTAGTGACGATGGTATCAGGAGTCACTACCTGCAGGAGGAATCGGTGGAGTTCTTCCCTCTCTTCAGCGAAGCGTGGACAATCAAAGAACACGTGCTCTACATCTTCAACCACTGAATCACAGGTTGGACATAAGGAGTCATCGTCCAACCGGAAACGGAATTGATATGCTCGATAGCACCCGTGCCCTGTTAACAACTGGGTCAAATAATAATCAACATCACCGTGTTTTCTTTGGGACCACTTCAATACGTCTGGGATAAGGCGAAATGTCCATCTGCCAGTGGATGATAGGGTCCATCGTTCTTGCCACTGAGCCATTGTCACCTCCCTCTCTTCCTTCCTGGTGACGCTATTTGTAGCTCCCTCTCGCTTGTACAGCCTGGCCCTTTCTTGTGCCATAAGATCTATAGGGGGCATGCCTGCTATCACACACACAGCGTCATACGAGACCGTGCGAAACGCCCGGGCCACCCTCAAGGCGGACCTTCTGTAAACTGACTTCGCACCGCGGGCGTACGTCCGGACCCCAAAGGCATCAGCCCAAATGGGGGCTGCGTAGAGCAGCATAGAGTTCACTACGCTAGACAGTAGTCTCCGGCTACTTTGCCTTGGTCCCCCGACGTTAGGCATAATTCGTGCCAAGGCAGAGGCCATGCGAGACGCTTTCTCGGACACTATACGTAAGTGCTCGTCGAAATGCAGTCTCGCGTCAATCTGGACCCCTAAGTATCTCAGAGACTGCTGGGAGGCTATTTTACTACCCCCAACATTAAGAGTAATGCCCTCTCTCACTTTCCTGCTTGTCACCAGTACTGCCTCCGTTTTATGCTCGGCCATCTGGAGCCCCACCGACCATAGCCACCGCCGGATCGTCGCCACAGCCTCGTTGGCAACCTGCATGACCTCTTCAGTATATTTGCCGACGACTACCACCGCCACATCATCAGCAAAACCAATAGCTCTAGCACCTTCTGGCAGCTGGAGCTTCAAAACGGAGTCATACATAGTATTCCACAACAGCGGGCCAAGTACTGAGCCTTGCGGAACACCACCCGAGATCCCATAGGTCTTTATTCCGGTCTCAGTTTCGTAAAAAAAAATGTGTCTGTATGTGTGTCTGTGTGTGTGTGTGTGTGTGTTTCCCCCGTCTCACAGGAGGCGCTTCGCTGGTGTTGCGAAGGAGTCGGTGTCGGTGCTGGTCTTCTGGTGCTACCTGTCCGTCACCATGATGGTGCTGCAGCTGGTGCTGGCCGCCGCGCTGGCCCTGCTGCTCATGGCCTCGTCGCAGCTGGCGGACGTTGCCTTCCTGCTCGGCTCGGCGCTCATCATCGTGCAGCTGATCGTCTACGTCGGTCAGTCGCCGTCCATGGTGTTGTATCTGCAGGATCCAGCGTTTTTATCATCCTAGTTCGACATTATTATGTCTTTCAAGAGTTTTTATGTGACATATGTCTCTTGGCTGTCCGGGACAAGCCGCGTCGATCTGCTCGTAGCTGACGTTTCGGCCAACATATTGTGATTGAAATGATTGAAGGCGTTGTCATTGTCAACAATAGTGTTTATGGTTAACGGTTTTTAAAATAAATACTATTGCTGACAATGACAACGCCTTCAATCATTTCAATTATGTAAATGTCAACTACAACTCACCACTGAATCAATATCAACAACATATTGTGGCCTTCCTCAGAGCGTACTGCTGAGGAAGCCAGAAGTACGTTCTGAGGAAGGCCACAATATGTTGGCCGAAACGTCAGCTACGAGCAGATGGACGCGGCTTGTCCCGGACAGCCAAGAGACATACTCCGGCCGCGGAAGCCTACGTTCTACGAAGATGTAGCACAAACTTTCACAAATCAGACTGCGTCTTAAAATTCAAATTTAACAATGACAACGCCTTCAATCATTTCAATTATGTAAATGTCAACTACAACTCACCACTGAATCAATATCAACAACATATTGTGGCCTTCCTCAGAGCGTACTGCTGAGGACGCCACAAGTACGCTCTGAGGAAGGCCACAATATGTTGGCCGAAACGTCAGCTACGAGCAGATGGACGCGGCTTGTCCCGGACAGGAAAGAGACATACTCCGGCCGCGGAAGCCTACGTTCTACGAAGATGTTGTAGCACAAACTTTCACAAATCAGACCGCGTCTTAAATTTCAAATTTAACAATGACAATGACTTCAATCATTTCAATTATGTAAATGTCAACTATAACTCACCACTAAACCAATATACAATAAGCACTTTCATGGTTAAGTTCACTATCCTGCATTACGTCACCGCGATGACAAATGAACATCGCAGAGCGCATAAACATAGCGTATTCACTCGAAAACCTGAAAACGTAATTTGCGTACTCACCACAATCACAATAGATGCTGTAATGCTGGCTTTACACTAGCAATAGGTTTCCGCAACATCTTTCAGCAATTTGTTGCTGTTTCTTGCGGTCATCTTTACACTAGCAAGAACAAGACGGGGCAATATGTTGCCAGAAAGTTGGGAGGAAGATCTTTCCGACAAGATATTGCCGATCGTTTTACATTAGAACTTTATCTTGCCGTACTTGGTGATGCCACGAGGAAAATGGCGCGTTAACTTAAGTGAGGTTATATCTCACTCCGACATGGTTAGTAGAAGGGAGAAGATGCAAGTCGTGGTCGCAGTTATTGTGCTCAATGAAGAGACAAAGAAACGACGTTTTGTGAAGACATGTGACTATTTTAAGACGAAAGGGAAAGGGGCTTGTGCAAATGCGGTTCAGGAGCTTCAATATTTTTTCGTGGACTACGATTCACGTGGATTCTAAGTAATTTTCTATTTATAAAAAGCGCAATTATTAATTCAGTAAAAAGTTTTAAAATGTCCTTTATATAATGTTGATGTATTATACATTAATCTTAAAATCTTAGATAAGGAATCTTGATAATTTTTAACATAAAATTAATAATTAGGGAGCATCTGTAGCTAAATCAAAATTTGAACCATTCGATAATCAACCATACAGGATTTGTAATATTTATTACTTCATTTATTTTATTAAACTTTTTCACACACTCATTTTACGAAAAAAATGATATAACAATTCAAAATAATACGTCTATGTACTACCTTAACCGTACTTCCAGCGCATCTGACCGTGGCCATCATTGGCTTCTTCCAGCAATATCTTGCTCAGACTTCAATCCAATTCTAGTCCCAGCAACAGCCGGCAATATCTTTCCGAGGATGGAAACACGGGTGTTTACATTACGATCGGAATATCTAGCAAGAAATATTGCCAACATCAGAAATATTTATTGCCGCAATGTTTACATTGGCAACTTTTCTTGCGAAATAATATTGCTCGCTATTTTCTTGCTAGTGTAAAGCCAGCTTAAGTGTTGTCCCATTCACTTGCTTCTGTGTGACTGAGTTGCTACCAACATAAAATAAGTTTTTAACAGGAGTTTCGGATTCCGCTCTGTGCGGAAAGACTTTTCTGGTGCTCGTATAATCAAACGGTGTGACCCGTTCTTTGTGTACTTGGATTTTCGCAACGTGGCATCTCAAGGTATCTTCAAGATGAAATATGGCAAGACGTTTTGCGACTGTCTCGGACGCTAGATGCCGCATGGTCGCGACCGTATCAATCAGTGCTGCAGATCAAGCGACATCTAGCGCCACCACCGATAAAGACGCGAAAAGCTGTGTCATATTCCATCTTGAAGACAAGACCTTCAGCTGCCACATTACGAAAACCCATGTAATACTTAGAGTAATGAATAGAGGACTGCTTGATGTATTGTAAAGCCTCATTCACAATGCAGACTTAAACGTAACGCAATGCTGAAAACTTAGCCGTAAAATTTACACGTAAAAACAAGCATTCACAATGACGAACGTAAGCAGGAACGTAAGTTTCGCCTGAACCAATCAGAATTCAACGTACTGAAACTTGATCGATTCGTTTCTAGCACGGAGGAAGGATCTTTCCACCATAGTGTCTAGCTTTTTCTTCGACATTTCTATCGATTCGATGTATCTGTTGCAGAAGTGCCTTTTCTTCATTGTATAAAGAAGAAATCTTTCGTATCAAATTCACGAGTAATTCGTCGAACATAATTAGTTTATACCTCACGTCAAGTTCAAGTCACAATAACAAATTGCCCAAATTCTTACTTTGAATTCACTACACGCATCAAAACTGTTCGCAGACTAGTTCTCTACATTTCAATAACAAAATGACATAACCACAAACCACCTCAACACAATCTGAAATCGACCTTCCACGCTGCTCTCTGATTGGTGCTCGGTAGAATTCTGACGTAAACTTAACGTAAAAGCTTGGAGCTTGTGAACGCTTAAGTTTACGGACTTACGTCTACGGTTACGCCAAGGCATTGTGAACAGTCTCGCTTAGTAACTCATTTGTAGGTTTTGAGGCTACGTTACGTTTACGTTTAAGTTTGCATTTTGAATGAGGCCTAACTCATTTTAAGTTTGGCGGCTACGTTAGGTTTACGTTTAAGTTTGCATTTTGAATAAGGCCTAACTCATTTTAGGTTTGGCGGCTACGTTAAGTTTACGTTTAAGTTTGCATTTTAAATGATGCCTTACTCATTTTAGGTTTGGCGGGTACGTTACGTTTACGTTTAAGTTTGCATTTTGAATGAGGCCTAACTCATTTTAGGTTTCGCGGCTACGTTACGTTTACGTTTAAGTTTGCATTTTGAATGAGGCCTAACTCATTTTAGGTTTCGCGGCTACGTTACGTTAACGTTTAAGTTGCACTTTGAATGAGGCCTGACTCATTTTAGGTTTCGCGGCTACGTTACGTTTACGTTTAAGTTTGCATTTTGAATGAGGCCTAACTCATTTTAGGTTTCGCGGCTACGTTACGTTAACGTTTAAGTTTGCACTTTGATTGAGGCCTGACTCATTTTAGGTTTTGCGGCTACGTTACGTTTACGTTTAAGTTTGCATTTTGAATGAGGCCTAACTCATTTTAGGTTTCGCGGCTACGTTACGTTTACGTTTAAGTTGCACTTTGAATGAGGCCTGACTCATTTTAGGTTTCGCGGCTACGTTCCATTTACGTTTAGGTTCACTAACTCATTTTAGGTTTCGCGGCTACGTTACGTTTACGTTTAAGTTCACATTGTGAATGAGGCCTAAGATATCTCACCTTCCCCCCCCCTTGGAAATAAAACTAGGTAAAAACATCAGAAGAACTCATTTTGTTTGCCAAATGGACACGTCACCTGTCCAATGCTTGCTCATAAAGCTGGCAACCGTGGTGTTGCAGACTGCCACCTGTACCTGACGCTGGTGGCGTACAGCGTGAAGGAGCTGGTGCGCCGGAAGGTGCGGGCGATGCACGCCCGCCGCCTGTCGCCCTCGCGCATCGCCAAGGCCCGACGCCAGCTCTCGGCCGCCGCCTCCCCCGCCCACGCCTCCTCCACCCCTACCCCCACCCCCATCCACGCCCTCGGCCTCGCCAACCAGCGCGCCGGCTAGACGGATTGGAATAATAAACACTCCATGATCGGCGAAATGGCTCAGTTACTTTTTTTTCTTTTGTTATGGAATGGAAGAGTTTCTTTTAAAAGCTACACAAACTTTTTCGCATTATTTGTAGTATTTGCAAAAAAATACGAAATTTTTACGAAAATAAGACTGGCGCATTTCATTTAATAGTGGGAATTGTGATGTTTCATTTCGTTGTGGGAATTGTGGTTGATGTTATTTGTTGAATTTTTTAAACTACGCAAACTTTTTCCATTATTAGTTGTATTTGCATTTTCGGGAGTTTTAGGAAAATAAGACTGGCGCCTTTCATTTAATAGTGGGAATTGCGATGTTTCGTTTCGTTGTGGGAATTGTCGTTGACGTTATTTGTTGAATTTTTTAAACTACGCAAACTTTTTCCATTATTAGTTGTATTTGCATTTTCGGGAGTTTTAGGAAAATAAGACTGGCGCCTTTCATTTAATAGTGGGAATTGCGATGTTTCGTTTCGTTGTGGGAATTGTCGTTGACGTTATTTGTTGAATTTTTTAAACTACGCAAACTTTTTCCATTATTAGTTGTATTTGCATTTTCGGGAGTTTTAGGAAAATAAGACTGGCGCCTTTCATTTAATAGTGGGAATTGCGATGTTTCGTTTCGTTGTGGGAATTGTCGTTGACGTTATTTGTTGAATTTTTTAAACTACGCAAACTTTTTCCATTATTAGTTGTATTTGCATTTTCGGGAGTTTTAGGAAAATAAGACTGGCGCCTTTCATTTAATAGTGGGAATTGCGATGTTTCGTTTCGTTGTGGGAATTGTCGTTGACGTTATTTGTTGACGTTTGTTGACGATATTGTTATGGTTTTGAGGCTGCAAAATAGCTTCATCGGAGTTTTTTGGGAGAGCCACAGTGTTGTCGTTCGTGTTGTCGACAAGCGTCCCTCTCTTGCTACATTCCCTCTCTTGCTACAAGGGGAAATTCTAAAAGACAATCATTTAAGAACTATTAGTTTATCTCAGCGTGAGAATGATTGAGTATTGAAGAAGTTGTCAATGTTACCTTGTCTTAGGCGAAAAGAGGATCGTTTTCTGTTTTAATTCGGGCATAATACAATTTCAGGCAAGTGTACGCGCCAAAAAAACTGTTCGCGGAGTCTGCACGGCTGTAAGGTAGTAACTGCTATCAACAAAAAAAGATAATTTTTCAATGCAGCCAGGATGTGAATTATTATGCCTTTTTACTGACGAGGCGAACCTTTGTGAAACCGCTCGGCTGAAGGTTCTCAAACAATTGAATCTCATGGCGTCGTATTTAGAAATGCGTCTGGTTCTCAGAAGTGTCAACAATACGAGAGTTCCAGTAGCTGGCGCAATCTCGCGAGCGTCTATGAAAGCAATTCAAACTTTCAGTTTCAAAGCAGTTTGTGCTTCCACAGAGTTTCATACCAAACACGTCCTTATCTTTCTCTCTGGAAGCTAGACGGCTGTTTTTCATAAAAATATTATAATTCCAACGCAGGACGTTTAAAATGTAATTTTAATTAGCTCCAAGGAGTTGTTATAAATAATAGAATTACAAGTACGGCGGCAATTTGAATTGATTTTGGCCGCCTATGTCCCAACATATGGAATGGAAGAATTTTTGAACTACGCAAACGTTTTCGCATTTGTAAAATTTGCAATTCCGGGAGTTTTATGAAAATAAAAAGTTTAATCAAAGAATGGCAACTACCACGCCTTCTAGCGGATGCACATCAGAAACGCCTTAAGGTCACCGGTCGCAGGCCGCCATCTGGAGGAATGGAATAATAAACACTTTATGGTCAGCTAAATGTCACAATTTTTTATTGATGTGCATTAGAAGAAATATTTTTCAAAGATTACAAACTTTTTATAATGCATCTTTCTTTGAAGCGATCTTTATTCTATTTGGGGACAGTTTATTCTGGCCACCACTGCTCTGTCTAGCGGATGCAGATTAAAACACTTTACGGACATCTGCCGTACGCTGCCGTCTGTCGGATTAGAATAATAAACACTTTATGGTCGGCTAAATAACAGTTTTTTTATTGTTGCGGATTGGAATATTTTTTCAAAGACTACAATACGTTTTCGCATTGTTTGTAATATTTGCAATTCTGGAGGTTTTACGAAAATTATATTTGCGTCATTCATTCATTAAAAAAGTATTGGCTGTCCGGGATGAGCTGTGTCTCTTTCGTGGTGGCTGACGTTTCGGCCATCATGTTGTGGCCTTCTTCAGGGCTATACTGCATGTTTCAGCAGTATAGCTTTGATGAAGGTCACCACAAGATGGCCGAAACGTCAGCCACCACGACAGAGACACAGCTCATCCCGGAGAGACAAGAATACGAATACAACAAGAAATACCCTCGTTGTGATGAGACATGACTCAATACGTTTTCGGCGAGACGCATAGCGAAGTGTCAACTCACCTTATTAAAATGTCCCTTCAAACATGGATAAATAATTTATCCATTTATCCATTTATCCAATAATTTATCCACCCTTCACGGAAATCCTAGAGGGTAGGGGGCTGGTTCGTAGACGCCGGGCACAAAATGCGGCGTCCGTGGCACTCGCTTCAAGACGAGTGCATGGGGGGGCAGATGACGTAGGAGGTCATGTGACTCGGGCCTATATTAAGGTGCGTCGCAGGACCCTTCGGGGGTAAGGCGAGATTTAATTCGAGGTAAAGAGTTAGCTGACAGTCCTCACTGAAAAGTTTGTGTCGCTGAGCAAGAGTTAAGTGAAGAGTAGAAATTTTTTGATAAATTATTTATCCATGTTTGAATGGACATTCTAATAAGGTGAGTTGACACTTCTCTATGCGTGTTGAATTTCGCGACATTTGTGATTAACATCAAACAGACTTGAGCCTTTCCATGCAAAATTACAAAGGCGTATAATGCCCAATACACTTCTTTAATTAATTTTGATTGGTTGATTCATTGGTGATTTTGGACACGTCGAATGCTTTGGTTGGAACATTTAATGTGAAGATCATGAAGTAAATAAGAAGAAAGCCAGAAGTATAATACTATGGAATACATTTCTTAAGAATCAATTTTAAGATAAAGATCGATTTTTAATGTAATGTGACTTAAAACATTTTCACCCTCTTCACAAAAACATACAAAATGGTAACCTTGTATGTATAACCACGACGATGGTTTGTACTCGCTTTCAGAATACTGTAGTGTCATAGACTTGACTCGCTGCTCCTGAGTTGCAAGGTATGGGGATGAGGGAGTCAAATATAGGCTCCCGAACAAAGGCCACCCCTCACGGAAATCCTAGAGGGTAGGGGGCTGGTTCGTAGACGCCGGGCACAAAAGGCGGCGTCGGTGGCACTTGCTTCAAGACGAGTGCATGGGGGGGCAGATGACGTAGGAGGTCATGTGACTCGGGCCTATATTAAGGTGCGTCGCAGGACCCTTCGGAAATAACGATTCTGGTTTCCTCGCGGCAAACACCGCAAAACTTGTCCGGCCAAGTCTGGCGCGGAAGTGCTGAAGGCACGAGTAGGTGTTCGAGGTTCGGACACGGTGAAGTATGCCTTATACTTCGGGGCAGATGGTCTGCCGAGGCACATGAGGTGCCCAGTTGCGAATCGGCCGAGTTGGCTACTCGCAGGCGCGGCCGCAAGGCGCGTGTTGGGAGAGGGGGGCTGCGGCAGGTAGCTCCGACAAACGCCTTAGAGTGAGATTTTAGTTACTGTAAATAATTTATTGTAAATAAATTGTAAATACCCACTCGTGTCTGTTTCTTTGTAGCGTAGATCCTTACCCACGACGTTACAATACAAATCAGACTGCGTTTGTAGTGTTTTAAAATCTTAAAGAATTTGGAGACAAAAATATAGATGTGTTAAGTAACTCACGGAAATGCAATGAAATTGTAGAAGCTTTAGCGTCAGCGGATCATTTACAGATGATCATCTACGATCAAATTAGAAAAAAATCGTAAAAATATACCTGTGCTAAATTCTATTTGGATTATTCACACCTGCAAGAAATTTTACGGCCATTATAATATTGAAATTGCAATATTACCCGTTCATAGCCCGTATGGAGGTAATATACAAGGCCATCGGGTGGTGGAAATTTTTGAACGGAAGTATAACATTAACAGCTACTACGATTCATTGTTAAGTCCAATGCCAGAAACTGTAAGATCATATGTGAACAAAACTAGGCATGAAATAAATGAAGTATGAAAGAAATTTTCAACCCATGAAAATAATTTTGAAACAGTTTACGGCGTCGGCGATGCCACATGAAACTAATATACACTAATGTACTGTAGAAACAAGATTTTTCTAGTATTTTGTTATCAGGCTCCGGCAATAAAAGTTTTCCTGTCGAAAATTTCCCTTTTTCCGGCGTACAATTTTAATACTTCCTCTCCTGACGAAGTAAGGCGAAAAAGTGAAAATTAAGGCATTCAAAATTAATGTCACATAATTAAATAGAAAAAAAAATTGTGCATATGGTCACTTTTCATTGTATGTAATGTAATGTCTACTTCCGTTTGTTAGATTAGAATATAAATGTATGGTCGTCAGGTGAATGTTCATAATGACTTAACTAAACCTGTACATTACTTATTAATATTCACCTCGTACAAAATAAGTATTGTAGTTTTATCGAAATGGAAAATATCCAGCATTGTTTAGCTTGCTGAGCATCATACAAAAAAGTTATTCATTCCGTTGTATCGGCCACTAGACAAAATGCGAAAGCATAGAAGAAGTATATGCTTTCAGTTTGTTAGAGAAACCACGGAAAACTACCAATTAGAGCAGCCGGCTGCTAGAATTCTCCTTCAGACAGCGGCAAAAGTTGTCCTAGCTACGTAGTTTGTGTTGTAAATCAGCCACCGTTTGATCTCGAACACTAGGACCTGGTCAAAAGCACTGCAGTGTCAGTGCAGGAGATGATGGCAGGAGCTACTTCAACAAATTGAACGATTGTCGATTGAACATTCAAATTGAACGAACGTTATCCAACCTAAGCAAAGTTGTGTGTCCATTGTCGTTCATATTTTTTAAAGAAGAATTTGAACACGTGAAAGAAAACTATTTAAAAGTTAATTTTCCAAGGTAAATATCCGTACTATTCAAGAAAGGACTGTATTTATTATATTATTATAATATATAATTATAATCATTTTATCTGTCCATGTGTGTTCGAGTGTTTGTTCGAGTAAAAGAGAGAGAGGAGAGAAGGAGGAGAGACAGAGGAGATGAGAGGGAGAGAGAGGTCAGAGAAAATAAGAGAGTGAGAGTGAGTGTTAGTGTGGGAGAGTGACAGTGTGAGAGTAAGAGAGCTTGAGAGTGAGAGAGTGTGAGAGGGAGAGAAAGCGTGAGAGTGAAAGAGTATAAGAGTAAGAGAGAATACGAAAATTCCCTCTTTTCTTTTTTAAATTTAATAAAATCTTTGCAGTCCTCGCGAAAATTACACTTCCAAACAGAATTATTTATTAATATTTTAGAGAAGAATCTCTCCTATTCCAGAACTGCACTGCCCTAATAGATCAAGAGTACACATCGTCGAGATGCTCCAGTCAACTATCAGTTTTTAAAATTCGGTCGCTGCCTCCATTCCCGGGTTCTGGCATCCTACAAGATTCGTATTGAGATTTCATTACTACCAGACCCAACGTGTATCTGCTTGTAACGAACGGGCCATTACAATATTATTTCCCATTTCCGCTAAACAATGAAATTCACTAAAATGAAATAAATCAAATGAAAAAGTCAATTGAGAGTAAAATTTAACATTCTGAATCGAAAGGATTTTAATTCCGTAATCGGGTTTACTTAAGAGTACTATAATTACACTAACTATCTCTGTTTAAGTCGGGAAGTTTAGCAGATAATAATTATTGTCTGTTAAAGGAGCTGTAAGGTCATAAGAGATATTTATTAGTTTATTTTAATTAGTTTAAATACATCAATTCCCAAGGAGAAGATGCACACAGGAGACGGGAATCTGGTGCATCTTGATCTTGCTTTTTCTCCAAAGAACAAAAAGCGTGCACCCTTTAAAACAATTAGCGTACATTTCAAACCCTATTTTAGTTTTTTGAGCACCAGATCTAGGCTTCAGTGTATGTTGAAGCCTTGTGGAAAGTAATGGTAAAGTCTTCACTATAATAGAAGCTCCAGAAGTGAGTTAAGCTTGCAGATAGAGATCTACATCTTCATTAGAATCTTAGAGACTGAGGTTATGTAATTTGAAGAGAATCGTCTGTTGCTGCTTTAGTCCAAAGTTTTCTAGTTACAATTAAAAGTAAAATGTACTTCCCTCATTTCTCGATATTTTAAAAGTTTCCTTTTTACAATACTTTTCGTCTACTGTTCTTTCACCTGCTTATGAGTATATGCAGTAAAAATTCTAAACATGTTGCCAGATCTATTGAATGGCAGGAAGCAGCAGTGTGGGCAGAGCATATGCGTTTAGTTGCACGTGCATTTTTGAACTCCACTCATGCAATTAAGGCTAAAAAGTCGCGTTGTGTGCTTTAGAGAAAGGAATTTACTTGCAATTGAAACAAGATTCATCCACTTTTTCGACATGAGATCTTCACCATACGAATTTTTCTTTAAGAGATTCTCCGCATTATAATAATATTTTCTCCATACTAGGTACGTAAGTAAAATGCGAGAAAGTAAATAAAGAGTTGTTTTCCCAAATTGAAATACTGTTTCTCCTGATCATTTTTAATTGACTGCAATTTTCAGTAATTCTACAGACGTACTAGTTATTGTAGCTATAAGTCGTTTATCAACAATCAAACAGGTTTCGCAACCAGGCAACGAATTTTTTTCGTTCATCTAAATATCGCGTTTATTAAATCAATTAACCGCGGTTTTCATCGAAAATGAGGCAATAAGGTAAGTCATTACAACAGCAAATTTAAAAAAATACTCCAATTCTCACAAACACGGCTATTTTGGAAAAATAAATATCTTTGGTCCTATGAAAGTGTAGTTGGTAGCACAATGCCTTATAATCTTTTCTATCGAAGAAAAATCCCACGCTCGAAAATTTTTAACTAAATTAAAAATAATGGACTATTTTGTCAGATGACATGCTTTTTGCTCTTGTCATTATGGTGTAGGATTAACCCGACGTTTGCCAGCTAGCAGTGTTCTCAGTATTCTGGATAGTATTTATAGAACTGTTGCACTGTGTAAATACAATATTATGTTATTGCAGTAACCGTGAAAACTTCCGTCAAAATATTTAATACATGGCAGCGTTCGAAGCAAACGTTTTAATTAATGTTAACTTAAGCTTCCGCGACTCGAGACTATGATTTTTGGCTTTCCGGGTGACACCGCTTCGTTGCCTGAGAGGCCGACGTTTCGCCTGTCATGTCGGTGACACCGCGGTGCTGCCCGTCCGGCGTAATATCTTCGACCCAGGTGAATAAACTGATAAGTAAAAGAAAACTTAATTTTACAGGGATGCAAAAACCTACTTTCAACTAATGCTATAAATAAGGGATTAACGATATTCAAACAAAACCTACATAAAAATAGTTTTGTTTGAGTAACACCTTCGTTTGAATATCATTATTCCGTGATTTAATTAATTTAAACGTTTTGTTTTTGGCTCTCCTGTAAAATTAAGTGTTTATGACTTATCAGCTTATTCACCGAGATCAAAATTATACTGTCCGGTCTGGGCGCGGTGTTCTTGCCCTGACGAAGCCTGCGACATGACAGGTGAAACGTCTTCCTCTCAGCCAATGACGCGTCATCACCCGGACAGCCAAGAAATCAAGCATTTTATTTGTTGTTTTGAAGCAGTGTGCTTTTTGTGTGTTCTGTTCAGCAGCAATTTTGCTGCTACACGTCAATATACTCCGATTTAACCCGGGAGTGCTCGCAATAGATCTGTGAGGCCCAAGCTATGGCAATTTTATGTTTCTGAATTATTGCGATGCATTAGTCGAGTGATATTTCATGTATTCCTTCATTGTACTTTTCTGAGATCGCCTGGTCTTTTATTTTTAACCTTTCGCTGAATCATTCCCTGTGAGCATGTTGAAACTTGATCGCTGCGCGATAGCTGTCATATACGTTGGGTGCAATTGCACCAGAGCAATGTGAGCTTCTGGCCTGAGCGGTATGATGGCATTATTTTCATACGACTAACTCCAATTCAGAAAATGTAATAATTTGTCTTATCCACAATTGACTGTCACAATTTCTTACCGAAGAGAAAGAAGATGTGCAGGAAACGTCTGTATGGAAATGAAATAAATGCGAACCATGAAAAGTGGAACAAAGACAGACTTTCTAAATATTTTTGGAAGAAGTAAAATATATTTCTTTAGAACATCCCCAAATAATTTGTGGAAATTGTATTTAATAATATTTAATAGGACAATAAGATGTTTAATGATTTTTGCGTGTACTTTGTCAATTTTTACCTTTCTCACCATAGGTATTCAGACAAGAATTCTGCAGGATAAGATTCATTAGCAATTGCATTGGGAGACATACACAAACTGAATAAAATACGTATTTCAGTAAATGGACCTTCAGATCATTCGTATTTACAAAAATGTGCAGCTATATCTGAGAGATACATTGCGGGCACTGGCGTGAGTCTACCTATTGCGGACACTCCCGGGTTAAACATAGCTGCACTTCAAGGTCACGAGCTGAAAGGAGAGGATGACGTTATCCAATCGGGAGCTCCAATACCAAAACTTTAAGTCCTAACGAAGCCGTGTTAAGTTCTAAGTTGCCGGTATCATTAACCGAATTCGTTTATTACGCTCCGTGAAGTCACGAAGGTTACGCGAATTCGAGACTCGCGGGTTTCTGGTTGGGTGACCGGCTAGGAACCCCGGGATCTAACGGCGTCGAGCCCCTGGCCGAAGGGATAAAAGGCACCGACTGACTGCGACGTGAAGAGACTTGACTAGAGATTTTCCTTCCCATTAATAACGGAGAAAGACTCCAGGGAAAGCGCTCAACACCCAACAAGGGTTATAGAGACGCGTTGCGTCAACGACGGAGAAAGGTTCCGATTGGATGCCAGTGTTCCCCTCTCCTTCCAACTCGTGACCTTGAAGTGCAGCTATATGTAAACCAAAGTATAGTAACTAATTCTTTCAGTTTTGTGGTTGAAATTGGAGATTTTCGTGCGACCGCAATGCACTGAGGAATGGCGCATCGAGGCCAGGCGGTTCCAGCTGACTGAGCGTCGCCTCATCCGCCCGGAACCATATGAAGCTGGTGGGTGGGCCAGGGCGTTGAGGTGCGGCTTCCATGACCATGTTTTCGAAATATCCATGTTTTCATAAAGGGTACCCCCGGATAAAATGGTAAAAAGCTCCCCTAAACCAAATGACGTAAAAGTGGTTACATCATAATTCTAACATAAAATTATTTTTTTTCCTACCTCTCGTTCCACCACCCACACCCCTCTGGATCTAAAAACGTGTTTTTTTATTTTAATTTTTTTCGGCAACTTAACACTATTTTATCTGACTGAAAAAATATAATAAATATGCAGCCCAGATGTTGAAAAAATCTGAAAAAAAATTCACAACCATTTGTGTTTTAAGTGAAACGTTTGAGATTTTCGTGCCTGTTCCGTGTTACACAACAAGACAATAAAAATTATTTTTGTTACGTTTTTCAAAATAATTTTTTGTGTTTGAATTTGGGTCTGAGAAAATATTAAAAAATGTTTTTCTGATAGTATAAATTGTCTTCTTGTTTATTATATTTTTCCGTCAGATAAAATTGTTCCGAAAAAATATAATTAAAAAAACACGTGTTTGACTGTAGATGGGTGTGGGTGGTGAAACGGGAGCTAGGAAACCTTTCAAAAATATTTTTAAGTTCTAATTAAGATGTAATCACTAGGGCCCGGATTTTAATGACCTAAAAATCAGCGAAATATGCAATCATTTATGACCTAAAACATATAAATATGACCTTAAAAAATAAAATATTACTTTATACAAGTTTATTTTTTAAAAATTACTGATAATGATTTGGTTTAACAAACAAAAAATTCACTCAAGAGATTGTGAGTACGATACATAAGGCTTGCAGTCTTTGGAACTAACTAGCATTTTAAAAAATTGCTTGTGTCTGTTAAACAAATCAAGTACAGTACAATAAAACCCATCAAACCAAACGTCTAGCTATACTACTGCGTACTTCTTTTTTAAAATAATCCTTCTCTTTTAAATAATCCTTTGTAGTATAATTTTTGAGTTTATTTGTGACAATATCTGATACATTGTCATGCAAGACACATTTCCTAGCCTTTTATTGTCGTGTCCTTAAAAATATGACATATGTATGCATTTTAGGCAAAATTTGTCCGAAACATTACCTTTTACTAAAAACGGTCTTTAAAAATATAACAAATATATGCAATTATGGCAGAATTTGGCCCAAATATGACCTTTTACTAAAAACGGTGTAATTATGACTTTATATGCACAATAAAAATACGTTTCTCTAATCGACAATACCTGGATTCGTGCAAAACTTGTTTTGAAATTCACCCGAAGGCTCAGAAAAAATATGACTTGTCATTAAAATCTGGGCCCTAGTAATCAGTCATACGTCATATGGTTTAGGGGAACATTTTACCATCTTAACTGGGGGTACCCTTTACAGATGGATTTAAGGGGAGTATGTAGTGCCTATTCTGGTAATGTTAAATCTTCAAACTCAGGGTGCACTTTTCTCAAGAACAATGAAAGTTAAATCTTTGATATTTTACAGCAGTATTGTCTGAAGATTTTTCAATATGATAGACAATGTTTTTCTTGCATTAACGCTTTTCATTGAAAGTTATGATTTTTTGTCACATGTACATTTTTTACTCTACAAAGTTAAATACTCGAGAAACACGCTTTTAAATTTGAGATACGACCAAACGACGACACCTATATTCAGCACACTTTCAAGATACAAAAATTGAAAAACAAATTTCAAATTTTCATCAAATTTACACTAAATACTCCCCAT
Source organism: Teleogryllus occipitalis (assembly GCA_011170035.1). Taxonomy (NCBI): domain Eukaryota; kingdom Metazoa; phylum Arthropoda; class Insecta; order Orthoptera; family Gryllidae; genus Teleogryllus; species Teleogryllus occipitalis. Next base: position 83,739 of record BLKR01004029.1, on the reverse strand, counting down.
AATATCGATTTTTTTAAACCCTTAACTACTGGCGTGAAATATGCAGGGTGAGACACGTAACTTTATAACCTCCTGCAATTTTTGAACAGTTGAAAGAATTGCAATGCAGTTTTCACAGAAGTGCATGAGGTAATAGGGTTAGTTTACGCAAATACTAATTTCCATTTAATCACGTGTATTTTACGAGATGCTGAAATAACTTTTTTTTTCAAATGTTGTAGTGTGTAATTGTTTAGTGTGTAATGACGAGCGTGTAGTGACGAGCCAAATTGAACCGACGCCGGTATTTAAGGGTTTTAAAAAAACACTTTTTCGGTCTCAGGGGACCCCAAAGCGTGTATTTCCGTTGAAATCTGGAAATTGATTTTCCTCAGCATTACATAACTTTCTATATACTACGTATATTCTGTATACTCCGTATCTACGTATGTATACGAGAAAGTAAAAACATGTTGCTCCTAATGGTAAGCAGTTCAGAAAGAATTTTTTTTTTTTTTTTGCATTGAACCTCGTATCATTTGCATTTCATACCAATATTTTTACCCCCGAATCCAAAAGTGCAGTTTTTTAAACCTAAATTCCCAAAATATGTAACCCTCGATTTTCGATTTTGTTTACCCAAACTATTATACAAACTCTAAATTTTCACGCAAATAAAATAATACGCAAATGGAATTAAAAGTAACGGGTGATTAAAGTCGAAATTGTTTGTTTTTTTTAATAATCCATTAAATAACCTACGTAATTTTCACAAAGCTTAAGATATCACATTTCTAGAACACAATTGATTGATTATTAGTTGATATAAAAATATTGATAATCATAAATTCTATAAATGTTACGTTAAACTACATTTGTTTATGTTTTCAAATTAAAAAGTAATGTTAATCTTTACATTTCTATCACACTTAACGTTCTGAAATATCTAACGTCCTGATCGTATTCTGAAATTTCAGATTGCGATCAGAGCATATAATGTTTTATAACTTCTCTTTAGAAATCTTATAAACATATTAGGTACACGAGACTTAGTTCAAAAGTAAATGAAACTAATAGATCTATATTATTGATAATTAGGGAACGGACTTTATTGTAATAAAAAAATGCAAAATATGTACATACATATGTACTTATTTTTTCCAAAAGATGTAAGAAAAATACAAAATATGTAAAATAAAAATTCATTATTGTGTTAAAACTTGTTCTCTACAAGCATTTTACGAGCATAGAACGTCGTCAATCAGTTCTTGACAAGCATTCGGAGTGGTTGAAAGTAGGTTCTATCTCTACACAAGTAATACTACACTAGATTTCACCACACATAAGAATTTTAATCGAAATACAAAATACGTTTATAGTATATATTACAATGTTCACGAGAAGCCAGTGTTTCAATGAATAGAAGTAACGTTTAGCCAGTGATGGATCGCGGGGGGGGGGGGGTAAAGGGAATCCCCCCCCAATCGACAATTTCAAAGACAATTTTATGTAAAAAATATTTGTTCGTTTTCGATCGAGTAGCGAATGTGCTGGTTGAAACATGGGCAATATCGTAGTTGAAATTACTTTGTTCACAGAAATTCAATCATTCTTGACTCCAGTAAGTATGTGTGTAAGTGGGGTGAGATAATTATAACGAAGATATGGTGGTCATAAAAGCTGGATTACATTTGATTTTTAAGAAAGATGATTCCGTAATATATAATGCAAACGCGCATCTGAAATGTTCCGTTTCGACGTATAAATACAAGTTTTTATTAATATTGTATATTGTCTTTTATTAATATTGTATATAATCTTGTATATTAATATATAACAAAATATGTAGTAGTAGGTAAAATATATAAAAATACGCAATTATATCAAAATATGTAAAATAAAAATAGTTCCACTCCATTCAGAATGTCTTGCAAACTCTAAAAAATATTATTGAATGCAGGTATCTAGTTCTTGTAAAAACACGTAATTACATGGAAATCCGTTCCCTATTGATAATACAGATCGACGCTTTACCTAACTTTATCCATGTGTATCACGCATTGAATGAGAATTTGAATGCATGGCAGGCGTAAAAATTCACTCCATCCATATTTATGCATCCATATTTATGCATTCCTTCATTATTCATTCATTCTCTCGTCACTCATTCGTTCATTCATCATTCATTCATTCATTCATTCATTCATCATTCATTCATCATTCATTCATCATTCATTCATCATTCATTCATCATTCATTCATCATTCATTCATCATTCATTCATCATTCATTCATCATTCATTCATCATTCATTCATCGTTCATTCATCATTCATTCATCATTCATTCATCATTCATTCATCATTCATTCATCATTCATTCATCGTTCATTCATCATTCATTCATCGTTCATTCATCATTCATTCATTCATTCATTCATCATTCATTCATCATTCATTCATCATTCATTCATCATTCATTCATCATTCATTTATCATTCATTCATCATTCATTCATCATTCATTCATCATTCATTCATCAATTCATTCATCATTCATTCATCATTCATTCATCATTCATTCATCATTCATTCATCATTCATTCATCATTCATTCACCATTCATTCATTCATTCATCATTCACTCGTTATGTATTTATTTGCATGACCATGATTGCGCGTGGCGTGGCGTGCGCAGGGGGCGCGCGCGGCGAGGGCGGGCGGCAGCATGTGCGGCGCGTGCTGGCGCCCCGAGAAGCGGCTGGACGCGTGCTGCGGGTGCGTGCCGCTGCGCGCCGGAGCGCTCGCCCTCGCCGCCGCCTTCGTCGTGCGTACACGTCCCTCCTTTGTCCCTCAGCTCACCTTTTTTTACCTTTTTGCCCTTTGTTCTTCACGTCTACTTCCTTTTCCTCTTCTTCCTCCGCGTCTTCTCACCTTCTTCTTCTTAGTCTCCCCCGCACTGCATACCACCCTTATATTTTCCTTTGCAACTCCTTTTCATTCACAGCTCTCGCTTCGGCCTGGCTGCTCGCTATACACTTCCTCCACGTCATCTACCGGGAGAGGTGGCTCAGGGCATCAACTAATGATACTGCAGTGTCTCTGACCAGAACGTTCTAAGTTCGAGTGCCGACGGGGGTAGGATTTTCGACACTAGCTACACTAGCAAGGCCGAATTCCGTCGTTGTCTGGACGAGAATTCTAGCGCCCGACTGCTCAGATCGATAGTTTTCCGTGGTTTCTCTGATCATCACCAGACGAATGCCGGAGTAGTACCCTACCAAACGGGCCACGGACCGCGCGAAATCTTTCCTTCCTCTTCCTTGTGCTAACCTCACCCCTTACACACGCACTTACACTAACATGCACTACACTACCACACATGTCAGAAGACTAACCGAGAGCTTAGAGATTGTCCCGGCTGAGGCGGTGCCCCGCTGGTGGGAGATATCTGATTGAGGGAAACCTAGCTAGCCGACGATAGGTCGGCGCCGGATATCGCCATCGATTGGGCCACCTTTCGATGAAAATACATGCACCACACTTATGGGATTCATGACCTCAGTAGTTGACGTGCCTGGAATCACTAACAGCCAACCATCCATGTCATCTGACTTGGCTTTGTTGTTTATCTCACGGTCTTCTTTCTCCTTCTTCTTCTCTTCCTCCACTTCTCACATTCTTTCCACCGCACTCCACACCAGCCCTCTTTCTTCCTCTTCACGTCCTCTTCAATTTCTGCTTCCGCCCCCCATACTTTTCCATCTCTCTTTCTGAGCTTTCTCGTCTACTTCATCCGTCTTCTTTTTGTTGTTTATTTCCTTTTTCTTTTCCTTCACCTCTTCTTCTCCTTCTTGACCGCCTTTTTTTCTTGTTTTCTCCTCCACACCTAATTCTCTACATCTTCTTTCTTCTCCATAACACTCCATGACACTCCAAGTTATTTCTCTTCACATCCCTTTATCCTCTGTCTCCAACTCCTTTTCTTCTCGCCCTACTCTCTCTCTCTCTCTCTCTCTCTCTCTCTCTCTCTCTTCCTTCTCATTGCTGTCCACATCCCTCGTTTTCTTTTTGTTGTTTATCTTGTCTTCTTTACTTTCACTTCCTCTTTTTTCTCATCCACTTCTATTTCTTCTCTTCATTTTCTCCAGACACTCCTTTTCTTTTCATTCTACTAACCCTCTTTTGTCTCTTTTTCCTGCACATTCTCTTGTCTTCCTTATCTGTTTTAGCTTATCTTCTTTTCCTGTGCCTTTTGTTCTTTTCATCCTCCTCCCTTTCTTCTTCTCCTCCCCCTCTTCTCTTTATTCACAACACTTTTTCTACTTCAAATCCTCTTTCTCTGTATTCTCTTTCTTATCTTTTTCTATATCTGCGGGTTCGTTTCCTTTTCCTCATTTTTCTTTTTCTTCTCAATTCTCTTTCCTTACTACTCTTATCTCATTATTTGCCTCTTCCACTTGATCGCCTCTCTCTTCCTACTCCTCTTTCATTTTATCTACTTCATTTTTTTCATCTCACCCTCTCATCCACCACATTTTCTCTTTGTTTCCCTCTTCTACTTTATACTCTGCGTTACTCTCCTGGTGTTTTACCCCATCTCTTCCCTGGTCACCCTACATTTTCTACTTCTAGCATTTTCGTTTCTCGTGTCCCATTCTTTCCAAATCTTATTCTACTTCTCCTTCAACCTTCTCCTCCACCTGTTCTATAGTGTCTTTTCATTTTCCTCACTCCTTTCAACGTTCCTCCTCTTTACCCCTCTTATAGCTATCTCTGAATCTCTTTCTCTTTTATATTTCATTCTATTACTTTCTCCTTCGTAAAACGTTCTGATTATTTGAAAGCCAAATCTTGCTTTACGTAAATTGTGTTGCTGTCGATGGAAATTTCATGAGATGTTTGATGGACTATTGTGAATTATATAAGTGGGATTTGGTTCGATATTGGCAATGTGACATATGAAGGGATCTCGGCTGTGCGGGTGACGTTCGGATAAGGCGAGTGATGCAGTCGTTTCGTTAAATACTCCTATATCGTCAGGGTTGGAGTGCGCCAGAATGGTGGTCGCTCGAGTTTTTCCCTGGAGCCTTGGAGATAGCTCAACATCCCCACAATATAATGTAACTTCATTCATCAAGCCATTGTTTTTTATGTATTTGTGTTACAACATAAACTCAAAGGTTTGAACAACAAAGTGTTTGATCAGTTTCTAAAATGCCATGCACCTTCCCATTCATAAGACCTTAGAAATTAAAAACTGAGTATCTTAGGCGTGTATAGGGTTGTCTATTATCAGAGTCCACTGTTTTTTGACACCCTTACAGTTTATCTATATTACTAATATTTAATATATTCATAAATTCACACCAAAAAATGCCACCGGCCATGTGGGAGGTGTCACATGTTTAGTGTTCGAAAAATCCACTTTGGATAATTTTTGTTTTGTAAAACCATTTTACGTGATTTTGTTCGGCAGATGTTTTGCCATTTGCAAGTCAGTAGAGTACATGCACATTCAACATGTTAATTTTCATAGTTGAAAACTTCTTTCTTTTCAGATTTTCGACTTGGTATCTGTAGTACTGTTTACGTTGCGCTACTTCGACGATCCATTCGAGTACGCGGGAAAAAGTAAGTTTTGGCATAAAAGGGTTCCTAAACAGCATGATCGGTTTAATTATTAAGCAATTAATGCCAACATAATAGAGAGTTTTTGCACACCGACGTTTAAACATAAGCGGAACCGTCTATTGTCCCGTGACGCCTGAAACACATAGTACAACACGTAGTAGCTTCATGCTTCGCTCGTGGCGCACAGCGAAGTCGCTATCATTTCACCACTGAGATTCGGGTTCGATTCCCGTCGAATCTCATGTGAAATTTGTTCTAACAAAACGAGTTTGGCTGCTTCACAAGGGCTAGTCCAACCCCTGTGAAGTGTCCTAAACCCTACCCCTATCCTTATTCCTTCCTAATTCTGGCCGCTGGGTAGTGACGCAGGAGCGCGTAGCAGAAGGTGCGTACGCGGAGATGCTACCTGGCGGTTCTCTTGACAATTGACTGCGACGTGACGTGACATGACAGAAGAAAAAGTTAATAGAGGATTACTCCTCAGCGCACAAACGTTAATGGAGGATTACTCCCCAGCGCAAAGCGCTCAACTCCCTTAAGGGGCTTGGAGACGCGTTTGCGTCAATTAGTAGGCGCAAAAAATTGAAAAAGAAGTTTTTGCACAAGATTCGACGTTACGTTATTTATAGCCGTTAACGTTGGCCGTTTCTGTTAATTGCAAAAACTCTCTGTTGTGCACATAGACCTCGTTCATTGTCGTTGCGTCCATGCGCACAGTCATTGTTGGAGCTCTCTGGTAGCTGGCAACAATATGTGCCAGCCCCTTTAAACCACTGTTATGTTGTTAAATTGTACTACTAGAGCGCTCAGCGCATATCCCGTCAACATCGGTGCGTATTAACTAACGTTTGCTTTTCATTTCCCTCTAATGTAATCCCAGGTTTATAGCAGCTAAGTACGACTTTAGATGAAGATTCTAATCGTGGCAAGTCATGAAAACACCTCAGGAGCGTACAATGCTTTAGCGATCTTGGCTAATCGACATCTAGCAATTAGGAATAATATATATTTATATAACAAGGGGTTTTAGTAGAGCATCATTCACGAGGGAATGAAGTACAACATCCGTATAACATTTATTCCGATGCAGCACCGACATTCCCTTCCGCGTGCAAAAGCTAATGGTCAAGTGCACCAACATTGGTTAAAATTTAACTCACGTTAAGTTAACACTTAACGGCCGTTGTCTCACGGCCGTTGTCTTAGATTTCTGATGCAGCAAAGTTTAACGCTCGTTAAATATTTCTTAGCTGCCGTTAACTTAAATTGAGCATTTTTGGCCCGTTTGTAGTTTTAACGGGAGTGAGTGGATTTGCAATGACGTATAGAACAGTTTCTGACGATCGTGAATTCCACGAAATATTAAATTATGATTATTTATTTCATCAAAGAACCGAAAGGACAATTGTGATGGATAAAGGTGATCCTTTCAATGACTACAGCGAAAGGAAGTTTCAAGAAAGTTTTCTTTTAACCAAACGAACGGAGTTGCATTTGGTTGAGATATTGAGTAAGGGGTTAGAGTTTCCTACCGAGAGAAACTTTCCAGTTTCTCCTATGAACAGAGTCTTAAGATATTACGCCACAGGTGCATTTAACATTTTAATTGGTGACGTAGGAAATATGCAGAGGACACCAACACAGCGAATTGTGCATCAAGTTAGTGAAGCAGTAGCATCTCTCAGTTCACAGTATATTAAATTCCCTGCCACAACTGCTGAACAAAGGTCTGTAATGGATGGATTTTACAATATTCACGATTTTCCTGGTGTGTACTATTGACTGTATTTTCCACAATCCTGTGGTAGTTTTCCACCAACTCCTGTAAAATATTTAATTCGTACTTTGAGAAATTGGCTGATCTCTGCCTCTTTCTTGGAGGATCCATTATCTTCACTAAAATACAATCGACAATCGATATGTACTCCACGTGGGTTGCGTGGCTCCAATGTTTTGGAAGTAAATCCTGGTTAAACTCGCGCGAGGAAGGTCAAAGGGCATCTATAACCGACAATCGAGTTCGTACGAAAGTGCGTTCAGTAATGGGAAGCCCAATTTTAATGTTCGTTAGCTAAATCCCACTAGTTAACATCCGTTACCGATGGTACATCTGTTTTTCGAGTTAACAGCCTTAACATTTTACGTTCGTTTCTTAACAAGAAACTTGGCCATCAGGGTGTGAAGTACTATCTCGCACTTTTTCTTGATCCTCGAGTTCCCTAGTCCTTGCTCAGCCCGGCATAGCACGGCCCGGTAGAAAATATGGGCTCCACTCGGAACGTCACGGCTCAGTTTGCAGTGCTGCCCACCTTCGTCCCTTACAATGCAGACTTCCTAGTTTTCGGTCTCTCTTTCTATCGACCTGTGCGTACCATGTTCCTTCTTGTTAATAAATTATTTCTATAACTATTAATTATTTCTTCAGGATTTAAAAAAACCTTCCGTTCTTTCTCTTGCTATATAGTCCAAGACGAGTTATTACGCAGAGTTTTCTGTCAATAAAGTTCACAGCCCTGCACTGCCGTGACGTAGACAGAACCCGCCTCTCCCCGCAGCCCCCGCTGTGGAGAATCCAGAAAAGTGCGCGATTATTGAACGATTTTCCTAAGGATGAGCCAAAGTGACAGTTCGCGAAGACAAGAGAACATCACACGAATTTCAGAGAAGTATCACTCCGCCGCGACACCTGTTCAGTCACGCCCCTTCGTAAAGTGCTATTGGCTCCTATGAAAACATCCCTACGAAGACGTCTTAAGACTTTCGCTGAGGTATATGCACGTACGTGAGTCCGGGAAATATTTAGAGTTAATTACGTATGTGGAAAATCTCTTAACATGCTCTCACAATCAGTAAAAGAAAACTCCCACGAATGTAAAGAGAAAGAAAACGATTTTGAGCCGGAAACATGTGCACCGGTAAGCATCTCCATTCAAGTCACGGATTTAAAATAAACATAATATTTATCACCCAAAAAGTAAATTCAATGTAATATATAAAGAAAAAAGGAATTTTTAAAGAAGAGCACGTAACACTGTAGCTCCTAATTTCAATTATTTCTCGTGGCGCACTGTATTTTTGTCGCACGAGGACGTCACGAAAGGAAGCGATGAAGCAATTTACAAGTTAGCCAACTGCAAAGGAACAAATACAGGAAGTGAGTCCATTGGGTTCGAGGGCACGGACGACCACAAAACCTTCAGTTACGTTGCCAGCACTAGCTGTCACTTTGGCTCATCCTTAGGAAAATCGCTCTATAGTAAGTGACCCTGCGTCTGAGGTGGCGTGCAGAGCGCTTAGTGCGTTCCGTGGCCGCAGCGGGGCGCAGCGACTGGGGAGAGCACTCCCTTGTGTGGCGGGAGATGCGGGCCGGCCTGCAGCCCCTGCTGCGGTACGTGCAGCCGTTCGTCATGGTGCTGGTGCTCTTCTACGTCACATGGGGCGTCATCGACGTGGCGCTGTTCGTGGGCGCCTTCGCGGTGAGGCCTCACATAGCGACACGCTTCAATCCCAAGGCGTTTGTAGTGTCGCCTCTTCCTTTTACCCTTTAAGAACAGGCTGACACTCAACTAACTTTTCTTCCGATTTAATAAAAGACCACGGAAATTCTATATATTTGTCAACAATTCTAATCTCTTTAACACCATCTCCTGAATACTACTTGCATAAATGCATAAGTGCATAAGTATATAAGTGCATACGTGTATAAGTGAAAAAGTGCATAAGTGCATAAATGCTTAAATGCATAAATGCATGAGTGCATAAATGCATAAGTGCATAAATGCATAAATGCATAAATGCATAAGTGTATAAAAGCATAAGTACATAAGTACATAAGTGCATAAGTGCATAAGTGCGTAAGTGCGTAAGTACATAATTGCGTAAGTGCGTAAGTGCATAAGTGCATAAATGCACAAGTGCATAAATGCATTAGTGCATAAATCCTTAAGTGCATTAATGCATAAGTGAATAATTGCATAAGTGCATAAGTACATAAGTACATAAGTGCATAAGTTCATAAGTGCATAAGTGCATTAGTGCATAAGTGCATAAGTGCAATAATTCATAAATGCATAACGGCATAAATGCATAAATTCATAAGTGCATAAGTGCATAAATGCATAAATGCAAAAGTGCATAAATACATAAGTTGATAAATGCAAAAATGCATAAGTGTATAGGTGTATAAGTGTATAAGTGCATAAGTGCATAAGTGCTTTAGTGCATAAGTGCATAAGTGCATTGGTGCATATGTGCGTAAGTGCATAAGTGCAAAAATGCATAAGTGCATAAATGCGTGAGTGCATAAATGCTAAAATGCATAAGTTCATAAGTGCATTAGTGCATCAATGCATTAGTGCATAAGTGCATTAGTGCATAAGTGCATTAGTGCATTAGTGCATAAGTGCATTAGTGCATTAGTGCATAAGTGCATAAATGCATAAATGCATAAATGCATAAATGCATAAATGCATCAATGCATCAATGCATCAATGCATCAATGCATCAATGCATCAATGCATCAATGCATCAATGCATCAATGCATCAATGCATCAATGCATCAATTCAATGCATCAATGCATCAATGCATCAATGCAATGCATCAATGCAATGCATCAATGCATCAATGCATCAATGCATCAATGCATCAATGCATCAATGCATCAATGCATCAATGCATCAATGCATCAATGCATCAATGCATCAATGCGTCAATGCATCAATGCATCAATGCATCAATGCATCAATGCATCAATGCATCAATGCATCAATGCATCAATGCATCAATGCATCAATGCATCAATGCATCAATGCATCAATGCATCAATGCATCAATGCATCAATGCATCAATGCATCAATGCATAAATGCATAAATGCATAAATGCTTAAATGCATAAATGCTTAAATGCATAAGTGTTTAAGTGCATGAGTGCATAATTGCATAAATGCATAATTAGATAAGTGTATAAAATCATAAATGCATAAGTAGATAAATGCATAAGTACATAAATAAATAACTGTATAAATGCATAAATGCATAAGTGCATAAGTGCATTAGTGCATAAGTGCATAAATGCATAAATGCATAAGTGTATATATTCATAAATGTATAAATACATAAATGCATAAGTGGATAAATGCATAAGTACATAAATGAATAAGTGTATAAATGCATAAATGCATAAGTGTTTAAGTGCATAAGTGCATAAATGCATAACTGCATAAATGGATAAGTGCATAAATGCATAAGTGCATAAATGCATTAGTGCATAAATGCATAAATGCATAAGTGTATAAGTGCATAAGTGTATAAATTTATAAGTACATAAATGCGTAAGTGCATAAATGCATATATGCATATATGCATAAGTGTAGAAATAAATAGCTCGGCCTGAAAGGTTCTGGTCTACCTCGGTAAGAAAATGTAAAGGACAATGTTGTACCCTTCAACGTGTACTGTGATTTTTCCAATATAGAACATTTTGTGCTTATGTTTCCGAATGCTGGTTTATGTTACTGCAGAAGTCCACATTGGCCATGCAGATCTGGGTGATGCTGTCGCTAATTCGCGCGCTGCACGTGTTCCTGGACACGTTCGTCGTCGTCGTCACGTGCCTCTACGTAAACAAATGCTTGAGCTACGTGTACCCAAACCTCATGTCGCTCATCTCACTAGGTACGTGAGCTTGCACTCGTGCTCTTCATGTGTATTACGATTAAACATATTGTTCTTTCAATGTCACGAGATGGAAGGAAAGAGCGATTCTGTCATGTAAGAGAGAGAGAGAAAAAGGGACAGGGAGAGAGAGAGAGAGATAGAGACCGACAGAGAGGCATAGAGAGACAGACACAGAGAGACAGATAGACGGAGAGAGACAGAGAGAGACATATTGAGACAGAGAGAGGCAGAGAGAGGCAGAGAGAGGCAGAGAGAGAGAGAGAGACAGAGAGAGACAGAGAGAGAGACAGTGAAACAGAGAGATATAGAGAGAGTCAAAGAGAGGGAGAGCAGGACTTCTGCCGGGTTCTGCTAATATATATGTTGCGATAAGCCAAAGAATTCCCCCTTTGTTCAATATAAATACTTGTATATAATGTTCATTACACTTTATTTATGGTAAAGAGATTTCAACGTCGGCAGTGTATATAGGTCGTCATAACGTCGGAAAATTAGGGAAACAGCAGACGCAGAAATTATAAATGCATTCATTTGTACACCACGTGGTAAGTAGAATGGCAGAGTCCTATGTAAAAGGGCTTACCGGGCTCCACAGCGGAAAAGTAGAATACAGGCTATATAGTCAGGTCGAATTCCGTCGCTGTCTGGAGAAGCTGCATGTTTTGCAATTTTAAAGAGGGTTTTTAATTTTGTAGGGTACTTTACATGAAGACTCAAAAACATTTTCAAAAATTTCTCAAAAATGCTTTTCAGTTTTTTTTATCAAACTTTGCCCTCGGATAGTGTAAAAGACGTTTAAAAGAATGGTATATAATGCCTTGTTTTCGTTGAAAATTTTAATTCTCGAAAATTACTAAGTCAATTTCTTCGACGTCTACCGAAAACAATATTGAATATAAGAGATGTTTTCCTTAATAAAATTGTTCTTCAAAGACGGATCTTAAAATAACGTCACGTACCACTTGTCGAAAATATGATTACATCTAGGTCAAATTCAGTCGCTGTCTGGAGGAGAATTCTAGCGGCCGGCTGCTCTGATCGGTATTTTTCCTTGATTTCTCCGATCACAATCAGGCGGAAGCCGGAGCAGTACCTTAACAATCGGACCACGGACCGCGCGCAATCTTTCCCTCTCTCCTCTCTTCCTTGTCCTACACACCGCTTACATAGTTACACATTTCCATTCACTATACTACCACACGTGCTGGGAGACCAGTCGGGAACTTAGAGCTTGTCCCGGCTGGGTCGGTTCCTCGCTGAAGGGAGATACCTGATTAGGGAAAACCCCGCTAGTCGACGGAAGGTCGGCACAGGATTTCGCCATCCAGTGGGTGAATGGCTGCTTGGTAGTGATTCCGGGTGCGTCAACAGGTTAGGCCATTATTCCCGTGAGTGTAGCGCATGTTCTTTCCTCCGGAGATGGCGGTGATCTTCTCCCGCTGTATGGCAAGATCCGGTGCCGACCTACCGTCGGCTAGCGGGGTTTCCCCTAACCAGGACTCTCCCACCAGCGAATCACCCCCCCAGCTGGGACAAGCTCTAAATTCCCGACCGGTCTCCCGGAATATGTCGTAGTGTAGTGCATGTTAGTCCAGCAGTTGAAGATCACCGCCACCTCCAGAGGAAATATCATGCACTACACTTACGAGACTAATGACCTCGGTAGTTGACGCGCCCGGAATCATTAACAATCAATGAATCAATCAACCCCGTGCGCAGTGGTGCTGCTGTACGCCCGGGGCGTGATCGCCAGCTACGTCCGCGAGATCAAAGAGCTCCGCTGGGCGAGAAGCGACGCGGAGAGCTTCCCCCCCACTTCCGGGCCGAAGCTGCCTTCCTCTTCCGGCGACCTCACGCCGTCCAATCCTGGGGACGTACGTCGCAGCCAGTCAGCGTCCAGCTACGATCCCCCGCCATCCGCCGACAAGCGCTCGTCTGCCCAGCTCCCCAAAAGCCCCAAGGCACAACCGGGCTCCGCCAAACCGGGCAAGCAACTCGTAGTGCCCGAAACCACAGAACAACCCGGCTCGCCCGAACCCGATACACCACCGGGCTCGCCCAAACCGAAAGCACAACCCGGATCGCCCAAGCCGAAAACAGATCCCAGCTCGCCCAAATCGGAAACAAAACCAGGCTTGGTTAAATCGGAAGCAAAACCAACTTCGGTTAAATCGGAAACAAAACCAACTTCGGTTAAATTGGAAACAAAACCAGGCACGGTTAAATCGAAAACAGAACCCGTCCAGGACAAAACAAATAAAAAACACGTTTTACCACAACCTGAAAACCAACCTGACTCACCGATGTCAGAACGACAACTGGTTGCGGTCAAACTGGACCCACTAGGCGGGTCTTCCAAGCTGGAAACACCGTCGGACACGGATTCCACGAACACCCGTTCCCAGTCTCGTGCGTTAAATCGCGATATCTCGTACGTGTTGTACAAAATGCACTCGCGATCTTTCACGGACGCCTCGCCTGTCAGTTCGGTGATCGTGCAGACCGTGTCCGGCATGGACGACCGCTTGATCCCCACAACCAGCCCACTTAAGGTATTAAAAATACGTTTATTTAGAACTTAATATTTACATTGCATTGCGGTTTTCCACCACTTTTCTAATAGCTAATAATAACAATATGTATAGCTAATAATAACAATATAATAATAATATGTATAGCTAATAATAACAATATGTATGTATGTATGTGAAGTGTCCAAGTTACAAACACAAAGGTTCAATAAACAATTTATTGCCAAAAACCAAGTACAAAGCTATAGTGCCGGGATATCCTGAAGAATTGGTACAGAGACGAAGCCGTGTTGTCGTAAGTCCAGAAGATGTACCAATGTATGCCGAGTCCACCGAGTAACCAGAAAAGAGAGTCCGTTGTCGTAGCGCTGTCGTCGTAATCTATCGCACTTCACCGTAATCACCACTTAACCACTGTCTCGACGCACTTTCAACGCTGCTCGCTCGCTCACTCACTGACTGCTGCCTCAGCTCCGCGTCGAGGTTTTATAGCCCCCCCGGGCCGTAGGCCCGCCGACTGGCTGTGTAAAAGGGGCGGGGTCGAATCTCGCCCCGCTCGCTCAGGCGTGGCGGCCGCACTCAGCCGAGCACCGCTGGCCCGCGCTTGTTGCTGGCCGCTGCCGCCAGGGGCGGTAACGCCCCCCTGACGTGCTCCCGTGGCGGCACATTCAATCATGTGCGGCCGGTCACGACAGTATGCAAGGAACACGCACTGACAGTTGTTATAAGGAGACGGATTTTATTGTAGTCCAACAAGAATAATCCCTATCTCGGGAGTGCTCGCAATAGACCTGTAAGATCCAGGCCACGGCAATTTTATGTTCCTGAATTATTGCGATGCATTAGTTGTCTGATGTTTCATGTATTCTTTCATTGTACTTTTCTGAGATCGCCTGGCCTTCTATTTTTAACCTTTCGCTGAATCATTTCCTGTGAGCATGTTGAAACTTGATCACTGCGCTGCGCGTTATCTGTCATATATGTTGGGTGCAATGGCGCCAGTGCATTTTAAATGGGTCATTTTCTTTTGTCACAACATAAAATTAATTTCTATAATAAACGGCATTGTTCTAAAGTGAAAAGAAAAAAATGACATTTTATTAAAATCCGCCTCCTATATATCAGCGACGTCACAGCTGCCTCCATAGATTCACAAATTCGTCCTTTCAATGGGTAACTTCAGTTTTGGGAACAAAAGTAGTTACCAGAGGACATTCTGGAGAATAGGGGGGATGCACGTGTTTTGTGCCAAAACATTCCATTACAAGTACTGCCCGGTGGTATGGTGCATTGTCTTGAAGAAGGAACCAGCTATTTGGGGCGTATTCTGGCCGAATACGACGATTTCTCTTTATGAGATCCTCAAAAACAGTTAAGTAAAACTGGGCAATTACTGTGTGACCTTCTAGTACAAATTTATGATGACCCTTTAACTTATCGTGACCCTTCAGATCCATGAATATCCTGTCATTGAAACACAGAGGCATTATCTTAACTTTTGACTTCTGAACACGAAATTTTATGCCCGGACCCAAGTTCATCTGCAATCGATTGCTCTGTCTGACTGTACAGCTCGCGTACGGCCCATTGCTCATTACCGTTAAAACGTGCATACCATCTAAATATCTGTGCATAAGAAATGCAAGGAACCCCATACATTCTCCATATCAAATCCAGAGTTTCTGTGGCTTTTTTACCCAGTTACAAACAGAATTTTCTTTCTGCTTCATGATGCTAGCGTGACGAACGTCTCTCAGCGACTGCTTGTAATGTATTTCCCGTCATGCATTGGGCACGGAAATGTGGTGTTGCCACGTTGTAGAGGAAGAAGTACTGTTTCGAATTCATTCCTCACAATAAAATCAGTCTCACTGTATAATTGCCAGATGAGTACGTAGGCAAGCTTTTATATATATATATATATATATATATATATATATATATATATATATATATATATATATATTCGTGGTTTCAGTAGAGATCTTGTTGTAATTCAATATTATAGATGTCGCTTGATCTGCAGCAAAGCTTGATACGGTCTCTATCATGCGACATTGAACGGCACGACCAAGAAAGACGCGAAAAGCCCTGCCATATTCCATCGTTTAAGACATGTCTCGACGTGCTTCTTTATAAAAATCGAATTACAGTCGACTCCACTTATAGTGAACTTCTGGGGACTAACAGTTTTGGTTCACTTTATCATACATTATGTAATAAAAATACAAGTATTTTTGGACGATATTGAAGATAATTTGTAGATTATTTTATCAAGATTAACGATAAGATTAGATAAAGTAATCGCCGAAATCGAGACTCTTGGTCCACTGAAGAATTGGGAGTCATTGCTCATAGTTGCGAGTTTTACTTTACATAGTGTCACGCGGGGCGCCCCGCCCCCGTTCCCCCCTAGCTACACCAATGCTTATTAGTAATGTAAGTGAAACGGAGCCAATGACTGAAGTTCACTATAACCGATGGTTCACTATAACCGAGTTCACTATAACCGGAGTCGACTGTATAACATCCCCTTCGTTCGGTACAAGGTCTCGCTCATTATGTAAAAATTTAATAGAATTTTTCCATAACGATTATATAGAAATACAGCAAAGTACATTAAAGCACGAAGTGAAAATATTCATATATTTATTTTTCCTTGAAACTTAATTATTTTCAATTGGTTTCCTACATTTTCATTAATAATTTCTCTACATCCTTCTCCTGAGTTCGTGCTCTCTCCATACTTTATTGTCTTCTTATTTGTAATGTAAGTGAAACGGGTCCAGTGAGTTAAGTTCACTATAACCGAGTTCACTATAACCGGAGTCGACTGTATAACATCTCCATGGTTCGGTGCAAGGTGTCGTCGAGATCAACCTGGACGGCACGGTGAGCCCCAGTCACATCTTTTCGAGACTATCTCGGTCGTGCCGCTAGATAGCGTTTGATCTGCAGCAATGCTTGATACAGTCATGTGACATCAAACGGCACGACGGAGAAAGCCGGAAAAGTCGTGCCATATTCCCTCACAAAGACAGGTCCTCACGCGCCACGTTATAAAAACCGAATTATAACACCTCCATGGTTCGGTGCAAGGTGTCGCCCCTCCAGCTGGCGTTCGAAGTCAACGTGGAGGGCACGGCGAGCCCCAGCCACAGCCTGCGCTCGCGCAGCCAACAGCGCCAGCGCAGCGACGCGGCCGCGCCGGCGCGCAGGCAGAGCCGCCCCCGCCGCTCGCGCTCGCCCTCGGCCACGCCCACCTCCGTCTACGCCCCCGCGCACGCGCACACGCCCCCGGCGCCGGAGGTGGCCCTGCGCCCACTTGGGAGGACGGCCGGCGCGCGCGTGCAGAAGTACCCGCCGCAACAGAGGAGGGCGATGCCCGCCAGGTGGGGAGCCACTAGGCTGGGGGCGAATGGGAGAGCGGAAAAGAGCTAGGCCACTAAGCTGGGACGAATGGGAGAGGCAACAGAGCCAGGCCACTAAGTCGGGACGAAAGGGAGAGCACCAAAAATCATGCCACTAAGATCGGAGGAATAGAAGAGCACAAAAAGTCACGCCACTAAGATGAGAGAAATAGAGAACAAAAAGGTAATGCCACTAACGTGCCAGAAATAGAGCACAGAAAAGTCGTGGGTGGGGAAGAATAGAGGAGGAAAAAGCCATGCCACTAAGATGGGTGGAATAGAGGAGCACAAAAAGTCCTGTCACTAAGATGAGAGAAATAGAGAACAAAAAGGTCATGCCACTAACTTGGCAGGAATAGAAGAGCACAGAAAAGTCATGCCGGTCAAATGGGGAGGAACAGAGGAGCACAGAATGTCATGCCACTAAATTGGGCTAGACGGCCGGCACGCGTGTGCAGAAGTACCAGCCGCAGCAAAGGAGGGCGATGCCCGCCAGCTGGGGAGCCTCTAGGCTTGGGGCGAATGGGAGAGCGCAAAAGAGCTAGGCCACTAAGCTGGGACGAAAGGGAGAGCACAAAAAATCATGCCACTAAGTAGGGAGGAATAGAAGAGCACAAAAAGTCATGCCACTAAGTTGGGAGGAATAGAAGAGCACAAAAATTCATGCCACTAAATTGGGAGGAACAGAGGAGCACAAAATGTCATGCCACTAAATTGGGCTGGACGGCCGGCACGCGTGTGCCGAAGTACCCGCCGCAGCAGAGGAGGGCGATGCCCGCCAGGTGGGGAGCCTCTAGGCTGGCGGCGAATGGGAGAGCGCAAAAGAGCTAGGCCACTAAGCTTGGACGAATGGAAGAGACAAAAGAACCAGGCCACTAAGCTGGGGACAAATCCGAGAGTGAAAATGAGCCGTGCCATTAACCTGGGGACGAATGGGAGAACGAATAAGAACCAGGCCACTAAGCAATGGACGAATGGGTTAGCGCAAAACAACCAGCCACTAAACTGGGGACGAATAGGAGAGCGCAAAAGAGCCATGCCACTGATCTGGGGACGATTTGGAGAGCTAGGCCACTAAGTGGGGGAGAAATTGACGGGTAGAAAAGGTCAAGCCACTATGTTGGGAGGAATAGAAAAACACAAAAATGTCATGCCACTAAATTGGGAGGAACAGAGGAGAACAAAAGGTCATGCCACTAACTTGGGCTGGACCGCCGGCGCGCGCGTGCAGAAATACCCGCTGCCGCAGAGGAGGGCGATGCCCGTCGGGTGTGGAGCCTATGACATGGGCCAGGCCACTAAGCTGGGGACGAATGGCACAGCGCAAAGGAGCTAGGCTACTAACTTGGGGACGAATGGAAGAATGCAAAAGAGTCTGCCACTAAGCTAGGGACGAATGGAAGAATGCAAAAGAATCAGCCACTAATCTGGGGACGAATGGGAAAGCAAAAAAAGTCATGCCACTAACCTAAATGCTGGACCGCCGGCGCGCGTGTGCAGAAGTACCCACCGCCGCAGAGGAGGGCGATGCCCGCCAGGTGGGGAGCCACTGTCGTGGGCCAGGCTACTAAGCTGAGGACGAATGGGAGAGCGCAAAAGAGCCATGCTACTAAGCTAGGGACGAGTGGGAGAGCGTAAAAGAGCCGAACCACTAAACTAGACACGAGTAGAAGAGCGCAAAAGAGCAATGCCAGTAAGCTGGGGACGAATGGTAGAGCGTAAAAGAGACATGCCACTAAGCTGAGGACGAAGGGGAGAGCACAAAAGAGCAATGCCACTCAGCTGGGGACGAATGGCAGAGCGTAAAAGAGACATGCCACTAAGTTGAGGACGAATGGGAGAGCGTAAAAGAGCCATGCCACTAAGCTGAGGACGAATGGCAGAGCGTAAAAGAGCCATGCCACTAAACTGGGGACGAATGGCAGGTCGTAAAACTGCCGTACCACTATGCTGGGAACGAAGGGGAGAGCACAAAATAGCCATGCCACTAAGTAGGGAGGAATAGAAGAGCACAGAAAAGTCATGCGACAAAGTTGGGGAGGAGTAGAGGATCCTTAAATACTTATTTTATATAACCTCAAATTTTTAATGTAATTTTAGCTGCACCACCCCAAATGGGGCATTATGTATTTAAATATAGGTATTTAAGGGCGTATTATGTATTTAAATATAGTCTAGAGTAGTAGGTGAACGCATAAGATTTGACATGTAGATAGGCTCATGTTCCAGCATAACAGAAACCCTTCAGCTTATGAGGCTAATGAGCATAGCACTTGACGTGTCCCAGAAAATAAATAATCGATGGGATGCTATTGAAATTGTATTTTATTTTTCAAGATATATTTTAATTAACATTTTACTTTTTTCACATTTTATTATCCAAGATACAAGAATTCAATTCCGATTATTATTTATTTGAATTTTATCTCATTACAAATGCATGAATATTTGTTGTAATGAGATAATTACAAATCTAACTACAACAGCAGTTGACGCTCCCGGAATCAGGAAATCATTTACCAGTCAAAAACACCAAAATAAATAATAAAAGCATAAAATAAAAAGGAAATAAATTCGTTATAATAATTAATGCATTAATTATCTATTTGTCAGGAAACCCAGAGCGCCAACCAAAAAGAGGTCCATGCCTTGAGGGAGGACTGAACGCTTCCTATGTCTCCCGGCAGAGCGCGCGCGGGGGCAAGTGGCGGCGGCGGATGGCGCCCCGGAGACAGTGGAAGTCCACGGGAAACACTGCCTCGCCGCAGAGGAAGAACATAGCTGCCAAGGAACGACGCTAGGGTCGCTTCATTCTTTCCTTTTCTATTGCTCCCTTCCCAAGCCCCTGTTACATTTCCCTGTCTCCATTTGATCGATCCATTTTTTTCTTTTGTAATATTTATTTTATTTTGTTTTGTAATATAAACTTCCACGTTTTTTTTCAATATTTCGTTTTTTATTTCCCTGTTCCTAATATTCTCAAATATCAATAAAAAGAAACTATTTATTTATGTAGATACTGGGATCTTCCTCAGGGCAAGATGAGGAATGTCTCGATCAAGTGTGAACGGGAGTCCCTCGTCGCAAAAGAAGAACCTACGCAGCTGCCAAGAAACGACGCTAGGGTCGCTTCATTCTTTCCTTTTCTAATGCTCCCTTCCCATGCCCCTGTAACATTTCTCTGTCTCCATTTTATCAATTCATTTTTTTCTTTTGTAATATTTATTTTATTTTATTTTATTTTGTAATATAAACTTCCACGTTTTTTCTAAAATTTCGTTTTTATTTCTCTGTTGCTAATATTCTCAAATGTCAATGAAAAGAAAATATTTATTAATGTAGATACTGCGACCTTCCTCAGGGCGAAATGAGGAATGTCGGTGAAGTGTGATCGACAGTGCCTCGTCGCAGAGGAAGAACATAGACAGCTGCCAAGGAACGACGCTAGGGTCGCTTCATTCTTTCCTTTTCTAATGCTCCCTTCCCAAGCCCCTGTTACATTTCCGTCTCCATTTTATCGATCCATTTTTTTCTTTTGTAATATTTATTTTATTTTGTTTTGTAATATAAACTTTCACGTTTTTTCTAAAATTTCGTTTTTATTTCTCTGTTGCTAATATTCTCAAATCTGAATGAAAAAACTATTTATTAATGTAGATAGTGCGACGACATTCCTCAGGGCAAAATGAAGAATGTGTCGGTCAAGTGTGAACGGGAGTACCTCGTCGCAAAAGAAGAACCTAGACAGCTGCCAAGAAACGACGCTAGGAGTGCTTCATTCTTTCCTTTTTTGAAGCTCCCTAAGCAAGCCTCTGTCACATTTCCCTGTCTCTTTTTTATTGATCTCTTTTTTGTACTATTTATTTTATTTTATAATATGAACTTCCACGTTTTTTCTAATATTTCGTTTTTATTTCTGTATTTCTAATATTCTCAAACCTGAATAAAAAAGAAACTATTTATTAATAAATACTGCGACCTTCAGGGCGAAATTTGGAATGTGTTAGTACGGCGGTCGAAATGTCAACTGCGCATAGAGGCGGTGTGTACCGAACAGTCAAGAATGTACTGACTCAGGCCTCCGATGTCGGCGATTTTATTTATTACTCATAGTACAATAATTTCACAGATTAGCTTTTTCCTTTTGAATAAGAGAGTACATCCTGAAAGAATTATTGCTTGTCGTGGGTCCTGGGACCTGGGTGCTGAGTCCAAGGACATGCCTACTTTATTTTCTTTTGTAATATGAACTGGCCACATTTTCCTGATATTTTATTTTTATATCTGTTTCTAATATTGTTAAACGAATCAAAAATTGTACAATAAAAACTATTTATTGCTCTTTTGTATGATGTTTGAAAAGTTAACTCATTTCGAATTTGAGTAAGAACTAAAATGAACAACAAAAGGTAGCAGTGGACATTGAAGTTTTGTACAGATCTTAAACCGCGAAACCATTTGGGAAAAAGGAATAAATATCTATTGAAATTTGCATCTATTTTACACTAGTGCCGGGAGCGGTAGCTCAGTGCATCAACTGATGTCACTGCAGCGCCTCTGTCCGGGAGGTCCTAGGTTCCCACTCCCCACGGCGGCAGGATTTTCGACACTAGCTTTTCAGCTAGGTCGAATTCAGTCGCTGTCTGGAGGAGAATTCTACCGGCCAGCTGCTCTGATCGGTAGTATTCCGTGGTTTCTCCGATCAACACCAGGCGTATGCCGGAGCAGTCCACGTAACAAACGGGTCACGGACCGCGCGCGATCTTTCCTTCCTTGTCCTAGTCTTATCCTCATCCCTTACTAATACACACTTACACTAACATGCACTACACTACCACATATTCCGGGAGACCGGTCGGGAGCTAAGAGCTTGTCCCGGCTGGGGCGGTGCCCCGCTGGTGGGAGAGTCCTGGTTAGGGGGAAACCCCAGTAGCCGACGGTATGTCGGCGCCGGATCTCGCCATCCAGCGGGGGAAGTTCACCGCCATCTCCTGAGAAAAAGCATGCGCTACACTAACGGGACTAATGACCAAAGCAGTTGACGTGCCCGGAAAAAAACGAAAAAAATCAAATCCAATCGAGCGCGCTTACGTGGCCTTTTAGCTCCTTACCATCGCCTCCAACGCCCGGGGGGGGGGGGGCATTTCGTTGTTGCTGGCTGCCATCGTGGTCCTCGTTCGAAAGAGCGGCTGTAACTCGGGCGTCGTCACAAACTGTAGACGGGAACTTTGGGTGGTCCCTTTAAACACCCTCCCGCTCATTGTGGAATCTTCCCGAGAACGTTGTTTGGAGAGGCACATATCCAAGCAGATGTCAGTGTTTTCCGGATGTTTCCTGCTCGTTACGTTCGCGCCGCATGGTTTTTATTTTTAAATTGATTGATTTTTCCGTGTTTCCGGGCGCGTCAACTGCTTTGGTCATTAGTCCCGTGAGTGTAGCGCATGTTTCTTTCCTCGGGACATAGCGGTGATCTTCCCCCGCTGGATGGCGAGATCCGGCGCCGACCTACCGTCGGCTAGTGGGGTTTCCCCCTAACTAAGACTCTCCACCAGCGGGGCACCGCCCCAGCCGGGACAAGCTCTAAGCTCCCGACCGGTCTCCCGGCATGTGTGGTAATGTTGTGCATGTTAGTGTAAGTGTGCGTGTAAGGGGAGAGGATAGGACAAGGAAGAGGAAGGCCGCACGCGGCCCGTGGCCCGTTTGGTAGGATACTGCTCCGGCATTCGCCTGATGTTGATCGGAGAAACCACGGAAAACTACCGATCAGAGCAACCGGCCACTAGAATTCTTCAGCCAACGACTGAATTTCACCAAGCAATCTGGCTTGTATCGACAATACTGCCATCGTCAAGACTCGAACCTAGGACCTCCCGGTCAGAGGTACTGATGTGACATCAGTTGATGCACTGCACGGTCCGGGACGATCCTTCTGAGCGAGGCGCTGAGTTGACACACGCTCTAGCCACGTCGACCATCCAGGCCGGCATATCGTCCTCGTGTGTTACTTCCTATTGTGGTGTCATGGAGAAAAACACACAGACATTTACAAGTATGTACAAGTTTATTTACACGTATGTACAATAACTAAATTCTGCTCCGAAACTACACACTTCAGTATTTCCCTGTGGAGACCCCACATAGCTAGGGAGGCCCCGCCTCCACTGACGCTTCTCCCGCACACTACCGTGACCTCGTCACCCGTGCAAGAGGCACGACACGCTCCAGCCTGGGCGTAAAGTTTTGCGCATCGCGCGAGGTTTCCAAAACAAAACCCCGTGTGAGCTCGTCGGCTCGATTTTATACCTACAGTGTCGCCGTCACGTGACATTCCTTGGTGTGGGAGGGAGGCTCGCGTCTACCACGTGTCCTTCCAGGTCAAGCTGGCGTCCACTTTGTCTAAATATATTTCAACGCCGTGGCGCCGAGGCTATTCAGCCCGCAGGTATGCGATACTTCTGCTTCTCCTCCCACCCACGGCCGCCACCGTGACGCTACACTACAATGCATTGTATACACAGTTTTCGTGTTTTCTGGGCCCTTGAGACCAAAAGATTCGCTTGCGCAAAAACGCTTGTCTGTTCATCTGAGAACAATGCTATAGGATAAACCATAGGTCCTAATTTCACCAAATTAGATATCCCGAGATGATATTGATGTGAATGAATGAAAATTTAGATGTTTGTGGGTACTTTACAAGAACTATGAAGATCATTTTCAAATTTTTGTCAAAGTCGTTTCCAAATTTTTGGATTCATTTTCTTCCTGCATAGGGCAAAGTGTGCTTATAAAAGTGGCGCACATTTGATTTTCGTTGAATTCTCTGAATTTTCGAAAATTGAAAACGTTAAAAATTGGGTCTATTTTCATTTTAAATATTTTTATTCCTGGAAAGCATGTTCACAATAAAAACAAATTTACAGTAAAATACACTATTCTGAACTCAACTATTCTCAGGTGTAGATAATTGTATTCAGTTTTGAATGAGTCATGTACAGACAGTAATGAAATACCCTCGTTTCATTTCTGTAGTTTCTTTGATACTTCTCAGGACGTATTCTTCTATAATTCTTCCAGAGTATTCCAAAATAATTCAAAACAAAATGGTGCCAATCGAGTTTACTGATTACCTTTACAAGGGCCATTTCCTTTAAGATTTTGAACTTAAAGGACTTGTTTACGAGAATTCTGCTTGAAAGTTCAGAAAAGAGCAGAAAATGTAAGTATTACGCAACAGTAGACCGAGATGCATAGAAATGACACCTCACTTTACCCGAATGATGGAGAAGAAGAGGTTTATAAGTGAGTAAAGGACAGCCACACGGATAAAGAGCTTGCCCGATTACTATGTACAGTTAATCAGAATAAATGTTACTAACGTCTATGGTATGTGGAGGGATCGAAAATTATCGCTTTTGACAATGCAATATACTAGAAAATTGTGTGTAACGAAGTTATATGCATTTATAAATATGTCACATTTGCCTCCGATTTTTATGCAACTTCTAACAAAGAGATGTACAGCAGATCACGTTTTAAAGCAGTGAAAGAGATTGATGTGCCTGCCAAATATCTATGCTTATGGTGGGAAAAAAATGCTTGGCCATTCATTCGACGAATAGATTCTTCAATAAAATGTAGTTAAAAAGCATTTACTCACATTTTAAAAATGCGACGATTCGAGGCCATATTTGTCACATCAGTCTTATTATGTTTTTCTTGCAATCTATACACCTTTGGAAACAGTCAAAACTTTATTAAATTTATTTTATTCGTGTTTTGAATTTGGTATTATTTTTTTAGCCTAATGGGGCAAACTTAGCCTCGAAATGTCGCATTTTTTAAAAAAATGTTAATAAATGCTTGAGTACAATATTTTATTCAAGAATTTGTTCGCCGGATGAATGGCAAAAGAGTTTTGCCGTATTAATTGTGTTCGGGCTCACAGCAGAGCAGAATGACAAAATCTTATTTTATGTGCTAACGGCTCCTAGCGCCAACCGCCCGATGTATAGAACGATTTGCCTAAGGATGAGCCAAAGTGACAGTTCGTGAAAATCAGTGAACATCGCATTTTTTCAGAGAAGTATCCCTCCGCCGCGACAGCTGTTCAGCCACGCCCCTTCGTAAAGTGCTTATGGCTCCTGTGAAAACATCCCTATGAAGAAGTCTAAGAGTTTAGCTTAAATATATGCACGTACGCGAGTTCGGGAAATGTTTAAATTTAATTACGTGAGTGGAAAATCACTTAACATGCTCTCACAATCAGTACAAGAAAACTGCCACGAATGTAAATAGAAAGCTCTCAATCACAACTCGCCACACAACAGCACAAAGGCCGGAACCACGTGCATCGGTACGCATCTCGCATTCAAGTTTTGGTTTTAAAATAAACATAATATTTATCACACAAAAAGTAAATTCAATGTAATATATAAAGGAAAAAAGAATTTTTACAGAAGAGCACACTACAATGCACTTCCTAATTTCAATTATTTCTCGTGGCGTACTTTTTTTTTGTCGGATGAGGGCATCACAAAAGGGAGAGTCGAAGCCATTTACAAGTTAGAAACTGCAAACGAACGAATGCGGGAAGGGAGTCTAATGGGCTCAAGGGCACAACGACCACAGAACCTTCAGTTATGTTGCCAACACTAGCTGTCACTTTGGCTCATCCTTAGGAAAATCGTTCTATAACAGCCGCGTCCGGTCGTTCCCTGCAACACCCAGCGCACGTGTGCATCCGCTCGTGTTTCCTAAACACGCGTCTGACGACATTCTAGCGAACAGTTTCCTAACGCCTCTCTAGCAAACCGTTTGTTCTCTAAACTTCCAGTACAACTCAAATTGTCATCAATGATTATCTGGGGCCCTATCCCCACTGATGCAATTCTAAATCAATATCTCGCGACGCTTGTCGCTGTTTACAAAAGGTTAGTCGCAGTATGAATGCCTAGCGGGCAAGATATGTAAGCGCCCGGGCTCCGTGTTACGGCACGAAAAAAATCTCGATGTCTCGTCATGAGCATCGTATTCAGCATTGTTAACATTGTGTAATTTGTTAACTTTATGTAAAATGTTAATTTTGTGTAAACTATTTCAAGTGCCACGAGTCAGAAGCAAGGTCAGCTGACTCCGTGGAGCGTCATATGTAAAACTACTTCAAGAGTGATTGAAACTGCCACGTGCTTGAACTGTACCTGTGAAAATGCTATGACAACTCAAGAGACATTAAACTATTGTGAAAGGTGAAATGTGTGATTCACAGCAGATCCTCACCGGAAACTTCCTTCATCTGAACTCACGAAAGGAGCGGACCGGTTTGTGTAAAACGTCCAACACCAAAATACAGTCCACTTTTCCTCAAATACTACGGCCCGTTCAGAGAGTGACGGACAGGAAGTTTAATAATCTGTGCTTATGGGTTCGCCTAAAAATCATGGGCAAATCCGAACATTCAGAGGAAATCGTTGGGTTCATCTGGACAGTTTCTCGCTTTTACAGTTACGTAAGCTTTCTCACGCTCGTCGTTTCGTGCTAGTCCAAAGACTCTTAATAAACTTTTTTTTTCGGAGTCGAAGAGGCGGTAACAGAATGGTTGGGCGGCACCTGCAAAGTCACACTCCGTAAGCAAATATTTCTGCCCAGAAGAGGATTCGATTGATTGATTGATTTTTTCGTGTTTCCGGGCGCGTCAACTGCTTCGGTCATTAGTCCCGTTAGTGTAGGGCATGTTTTCTCGGGAGATGGCGGTGATCTTCCCCCGCTGGATGGCGAGATCCGGCGCCGACCTACCGTCGGCTAGCGGGGTTTCCCACTAACCAGGACTCTCCCACCAGCGGGGCACCGCCCCAGCCGCGACAAGCTCTAAGCTCCCGACCGGTCTCCCGGAATATGTGGTAGTGTAGTGCATGTTAGTGTAAGTGCGTGTGTAAGGGGAGAGGATAGGACAAGGAAGAGGAAGGACAGATCGCACGCGGCCCGTGGCCCGTTTGGTAGGATACTGCTCCGACATTCGCCTGGTGTTGATCGGAGAAACCACGGAAAACTACCGATCAGAGCAGCTGGCCGCTAGAATTCTCCTCCAGACACCGACTGAATTCGACCTGGCTGAAGAGCTAGAGCCGAAAATCCTGCCGTCGTCAGGACTCGAACCTAGGACCTCGCAGTCAGAGGCGCTGCAGTGACATCAGTTGATGCACTGAGCTACCGCTACCGGTACGGGATTCGAATCCACAGCCCCTCGGTTAGAAGAGTTATGGTGTTTCCGAATTTACTTTCAGGACTACCAAAGACAGGCAATAATTCAATTAGGATTTACACGTATTGTATTTAAAATTATAAATCAAATTCGTGAAATTATACTTCGCTTTTTATAACATGGCGTGTGAGAGCCTTGTCTTCATGATGGAATATGTTACGACATTTTGCGTTTTTCTCGGTCGTGCTGCTAGATGTCGCATCACCACGACCGTATCATACAGTTCTGTGGATCAATTGAAATCTTGCGGCACGACCGAGAAAGATGCGAAAAGCCGTGCCATATTCCATCGTGAAGACAGGTCCTAAAGCGCCTAACAGGGCGTAAAGTTATAAAATCCGAAGTATATTGTATAAATGAATAATAAATAGAAAACATTTTCCATTTCCGGGCGTCAATGAGCTCAATATATTTTGGATACATCGCGTTCTAGGCACTGTTGCCAACATTTCAACAGCCATACTGAGACTCTCCTCATTTCGCCCTGAGGAAGGTCGCAGTATCTACTGTAATAAATAGTGTATTTTTCTTCATGTTTGAGTATATTAGGAACAGATAAATAAAAAAGGAATATTAGAAAAAACCATGCCCAATTCATATTACAAAACAAAATAAAATATTACAAACGAAAAAATAAATGACCAATTCCAAAGGAGACATGGACGCCAACGTGGCAAGGAAGCATTAGAAAATGAAAGAATGAAGCGCCCCTAGCGGCGGGTTTTCGCAGCTAGGCTCTTCCTCTGTGGGAGGGACCGCGGATCGCTGCCACACGCTGTCACTGCCTCCCGCGCGCGCTCTTTCGGCAATCGCCGGAAGCGTGGTTGCTGCTGTCGCTGCTCTTGTCTGGGGTAGGCGATTCCTATACAACAATTGGTTCTGAAATCGATACAGTAATCGAAAAGTCGCGATAGCTACTGATATTCAGGGGGGGGGTTGCGTATTGTGACCGATTTTAGTCAATGAGCTTCAGGCACCAGTTTGCATCACAATATAAAGGGGAATTTTAAATGAAGCAACTTACGAAAATTATCATATCATTACAAGACACTGAAACAGATTTGTGAAGGGTTTCTTTAAAATATTACTTCTTGTACACCTTCATCGCGTTATTTTTGGTTGGCTGCCGTTGAAAATTGTCTTTTTATTCCACTTTCAGAATGTTTCCCAACACCACGCGCTCTCCATGCAACATGGCGGCCAGCGTCTTGTCTGGCTTTTCAAACAAAGTGCCCTTGCTGGGGTCACGTGGTTGGTGACGCAAACTGGTGCTGCGCAGATCGAGCAAAATGCCGTGTGTCGGAGTAACTCAACCCTATCTTAACATAACCAAGAAAAATTCTATAGCAAAAGCAATCCTATTTTCACGATACAAGAAAAAAAACAACAATAATGTATTCAATAATGTTTTATTTTAGGTGGCAAGGTCCAGGCAACCAGGTGTGCCAGAAAATAACCTCATTGATATGTCTCTCGCAAATATAAATGGAGCTACCAAATGGCACAGACTCTCTCGTACTAGTTAGTTTTCTCATTTCTTTGGCTTAGGCTAGCTTTTCAGTCATGCGCCATCCTCTCGCCAGATGCCATCTATAGCCGTCCCAAGTACATTGTTTTAAAAATTCTCTAAATTTTTCGGTTCCCTAATGGTAAAGGCGATATATTACTTTAAGAATATTATAGAAGAGTAAAACTTGTTTTTGTTATTTTTTAATATTGCTCTTATTGCGCGCAATATTACGCGAAAACTACTAAAAGTACTAAAAAATTGCATGGCTTAAATGAAAGAACTATGGAGAACCATTTTTTTATATGAATGTAAAATCTCTATCTTCAGTTTTGTAGCTGTAGAAAGACGCGGAAAAATATTCAAATTTTTGAAATGGTCAAAAATTTAGATAGAAAAGTGAAAAAAGAACCTATTCCGCCTTTATAAGAGTATTTTTCTCTATTAGTTCAAAAACAATAAAGAAAAAAATTAGGGTCACTTTGAGAAAAGTTTGAAAATGTTTAAGCGACTTTATGTAAAGTATTCCTAAAATTTAAAGAGTGATATCCAAAATCATTGATGTTGAAGTCCAGGCAGATCGAGTGGAGAATTTTGAGAAAAGTCCTAAGAATAGTTTAGGCGCTAGTGCTTTTTTAAAAATGGACGGAGAGAAGGAAGGACGGAAGGGTATTTGAATAAAAACCACTTTTCCGATATCAGGGGACCCCAAAACTGTATTTCTGTTGAAATTTCGATATCTATTTTCCGCACCATTTCATAGCCTTTTCTATACTATGTATATTACTCCGTATACACGTACTACACATTTGAAAAGTTAAAATTAACATTTTGAGAATGCCCTTTGAGGATTCTTGAAATGAAGCATGAACAAAGTTTCATTTTTTTTAATGGTTTAGATTTGTATCTTGTTACCTTTATTAAAATTTATCGTAATCCTTATCACATGAAGGAGGGTCACTCAGTGACCTGAGACCATATTTTGTAAGCACCTGCTATTCGTCCTTCGTCGCAGAGGTAGGATGGCAGACGTTTAAATAGGTTGATGGAGCCCCCTTTCTTAAAGTCTTCCAATTTCTTGGCGGGGGAGCGTTCTTTTCCATACGACGTACGTAAGGCCTCTTCTTTGCTTTCCGCAAGTAGTCATGCTTTTCCCTGGGCAGACAGCCGTCTGTTTGTCTCACTTTCTATCTGCTTGCGCATCTTCAAGTCTCGTCCAAAACTGTGGATGACGCATCTTGCATACGGCAGAGGAACTTGAAAAATCGCAGAAGAAGGAAAAACTCATTACTCTACCTTTTTTAAAGAGTTATTTAGATCGTTAAGGATTAATGTATCAAAAAATACTCGTAGAAAATTCTATTTATCCCAGCACTGTCAAAGGGGAATTTACAATATCAATAACGTGTAAAAAAATGGTCCGATTTTCCATTTGTAAACGTAATTTCACTTGTGTTTAATATACAACTAGCTGACCCGGCGAACTCTGTTCCGCCTTAACAGCCGGTCCCATCTTTTTCTCGCGTCGCACTCACTGTGAGAAACTGTACTATCCTTGTTGCACTGCGTACGTGCAAAAACGTGTGTTCTCACACAGGAACGCTGTCGAACGGGATAAACAGTATCCTATGTCCGTCTCCTGGCTCTAAGCTTCCTGCTCACCAATTTTCAGCTAAATCGGTACAGCCGTTCTTGAGTTATAAATAGTGTAACTAACACGACTTTCTTTTATTTATATAGATTTACGGTGTGAAGCCCATCATCCAAACAATAGCCCAAATTCATTTTCTCAAATTGTTTTTTGATAAATCCGGATAGCATTTTAAAAATGTGCGCTAATAGCATGCTAGCGACATGCATTCTGAATTCAATGCCGTTTCAATCGACCATATCGTATTAATGGGTGCGTCGTAAAGTGAAATGTGGCAGAATATAATGCCCCCCTTTCCCAAGCAGTTGACGCGCCCGGACACACGAAACAATCAATCAATCAACTAAAAATGTTTTCCTCGTTTATAGAGTTCACCTTGTAAAGATATTTTTCCAAATAAAATAGTCGGAGGTAGCTTTTTAAATTGTTTGTCGTTCTATGGGATAAATTTGAAAATGTGGTCAAATATTACGTTCGCGAGCTTCATTCTGAATCCAGCATCTGCAAACAGCGTTTACATCTGAAACGTTGGACCATTTGTTCAAAACTTTAGTAATGTAATGTTTGCTTATTTTGGAGCAGCCACTTGGTGGAGACAAATTAAATTTGTTTGGGTTTTTATCCTAATATAGATTGTTTTGCTCCGAGGGCGACTTTTAAACGCTGGGTGGTAAGTCACCTCAAAGACAGAAATAAAGAAGGCCAACTATACAAAGAAGTTTGAATTTTCTCAATTTTTTAATGATAATGTCTTTATTTCATATATTTTTCATGATATCTTTTACTCTAACTGAAAGGTATTTGGAAGTACAATATTTTTCTTGTGAAGAGTTTTCCTGCTAGCCTTAGGAACAGTGTAAATATATTCAACATTTTCGTACAGATTTAATTAGCTTGTATAAATTCAAATTAACTAGCGTACCAAGGCGAGAAATCTCGTACGTTAAACCTTTTCCCTAATGCTCTTCCCTATTCTTACATTTACCCCACATTCGTATTCCACCTAACAAATTCATAATATATATTTTTCTTCAGAACCCACTTATCCCTAGTTACTTGTTCTACAAGTCTCCTTGAGAGTGTACTCACTGAACGTATTTTAACAAAACAATACCATACATTCTTGTCAATACAAATTATTCTTATTACCGAACAGAGAGAATAATAAGTAATTATGCAGTTTAATTTACATGTGGATTCTACACGACTCTAAAGAGGTGGGGAAGAATCGAGAAACGTCGAACCAGCAAAAAGCGTAAAAGAATGCCAAACAATATCTCATTCTGTAGATTACGTGTGAGGAAAGTTTCTCTGAGGCCTTCCACCTCAAAATTACGGGTTTTAAGGTCCTAAAACGATTTGTTTATGAGTTATATTATAACTCCTATAATATAATCTATACCGTTATATTATAATCTACACAGTTATATTATAATATATACAGTTATATTATGACTGTATGGATATCAACAACGCTTCTCGAGTTTGCATTTGCCATGAATATTGAGATGCGTTTTTATTTCAACCAATACGTCATATTTTTGAAGTTAAAGTGGAATTCTTCACGACTCCGTGAAATTATCTATCTTTAGAGACATCATCGAAAAAGTTTGGTCGGGCCGCAAAACGCATCTATACTATTGAAATATTATAGGAGACGATGTTTAATCATCATCTCCAGTGTGATTTCCACTTACTTAGAGACGCCAACGCTATGAAGTTCGCGGAGAGATACCCAATTGCGTCCTCCACCAAAATGTACGTAATGGTGATAAGATATATGTCGAGGAATGAGTGCATGAATCGAAACATGCTCAAACATCCCCATATTCTTACCATCAACTGCCACTCCTGCAAACAAAGATACTCAAGCAGACTTTTATTTATTTATTTTATATTAATTTTATTTTTTCATATCATACATAGTTCAGTACATATAACACTTTACATATGTATTGATTGCTTACATTCTAAATTACCTAAAATTAAACAAAAAACTAATTCGGGTGAGGAAATCTTTTCCAGACACCTCTAAAAACAATCTATTTCGGCAAATTTGGTTAGGAATGCCTGGTATGGATATCTATTTTTTAATCGGGTTCTATGAAGAGTTTTCCGGAATCTGAAGTTGTCTAGGTGTGGAATTTGAGGTATGGAGTGATAGAACTGGGTTAAGAGGTATGTCATATGGTGTTGTATGGAGTCAATTTGAAATTCTTTGTGGAGCTGTGAGTTTGAGACAAACCAAGGAGCATTTGTGATAGTTCTAAGAAACTGGTTTTGGCCTATTTGGAGCTTGTTTAGGTTTGTTCTTGCAGCGGAGATCCAAACTGGACAGGCGTAAAGGAGGAGTGGTCTAATGATACTTTTATAGATGGATATGGCGGTTGGGAGGGGGAGGTGTGAAGATCGATTAATGATGGGTTTTAGTTGGTGTATCTTATTTTTTGCCTGCTGTATTTTACTATTGATGTGTTGGTTCCAGTTCAGTTTAGACTCAAGCAGATGTACGTATAACACTGATCTAGAGATACATAGAGTGGCGAATGACTTTGTTTCTAATGCTTCTACAGAAGCGAACAAATTAATCCGAACCGATGGAATTATCCTAATATTTTCATAATTTGGTAAGACTGTTTAGGTACGCAGTTCATTTGTTGTTAAATTCAATCGACTCATTGCTGCGCTATCTTCATCTTTATTGTTGATAGTGAATGATGATAACTGATCAAATGCATTAAAATATTGGGGAGAAGAATTGTATCACTCGTTGAAAAGAACAAGGCATGATTTTCCAACAGGTCCTTGTACTGTGTCACTCACCAAATAAAGCTTTAGTTTGTTCAAAACGAACAATAGTGTCCCAAAAGCCAGGAAATTCTCCTGTATAAATTCAATCGGAAATCTACGGTCTACAGTGAAAAATATACTCGGAAAAATTATTGCGGCTGTATAACCACGTTTGAAGAGCGCGCCAAGGTGGCAGCGCTCAGCGGCGACCGAGGGAGTCGGCAGAGGCGGCGAAGCGGAAAAGACGCCGCCCGAGCTTAGAAGGAAGGCTGGCCGGAGAGCCATAGCGGTGCAGCGAGTCTGCGGCGCCGCCCGCTTTAAAAGCGGGCGCCGCCAGCCAGAGAGACAGAACGCTAGTAACCGTGTATTGAGTAAACTTGAGTGAGGAGATTGTACCGTGAGCCTACACTCCATTCTCGTTAATTGCAATCCCTCCATTCTCGTTAATTGCAAGCACTTCCAATTCATTCTCGTTAATTGCAATCCCTCCATTCTCGTTAATTGCAAGCACCTCCGTTCTCGTTAATTGCAATCCCTCCCTCATTCTCGTTAATTGCAAGCACTCCATTCTTGTTAATTGCAATCCATTTTCGTTAATTGCAAGCATCCATTCTCGTTAATTGCAAGCACTCATTTCTCGTTAATTGCAATCCCTGCATTCTCGTTAATTGCAAGCACTCCATTCTCGTTAATTGCAAGCACTCCATTCTCGTTAATTGCAAGCACTCCATTCTCGTTAATTGCAAGACCTCCATTCTAGTTAATTGCAAGCCCTCCATTCTTGTTAATTGCAAGCCCTCCATTCTCGTTAATTGCAAGCCCTCCATTCTTGCAAGCCCTCCATTCTCGTTAATTGCAAGCCCTCCATTCTCATTAATTGCAAGCACTTCATTCTCGTTAATTGCAAGCACTCCATTCTCGTTACTTGCAAGCACTCCATTCTCGTTAATTGCAAGCACTCCATTCTCGTTAATTGCAAGCCCTCCATTCTAGTTAATTGCAAGCCCTCCATTCTCGTTAATTGCAAGCCCTCCATTCTTGTTAATTGCAAGCCCTCCATTCTCGTTAATTGCAAGAACTCCATTCTCGTTAATTGCAAGCACTCCATTCCCGTTGATTGGAAGCTCCCCATTGTCGTTAATTGCAAGCCCTCCATTCTAGTTAATTGCAAGCCCTCCATTCTCGTTAATTGCAAGAACTCCATTCTCGTTAATTGCAAGCACTCCATTCCCGTTGATTGGAAGCTCCCCATTGTCATTAATTGCAAGCCCTCCATTCTAGTTAATTGCAAGCCCTCCATTCTAGTTAATTGCAAGCCCTCCATTCTCGTTATTTGCAAGCCCCCCATGCTCGTTAATTGAAAGCATTCCTTGCATCTCGTTCATTACAAGCCTTCCACCACGATCACCCACCACAATGATGGCGGCGAGCAGCAGGGTGTCGATGACTATCCACACCGCGAAGTAGATGATGAGGAAGAGGATGCTGGGCTGCGCGCCTTTCACGACGGACAGAATCCGCGAACGCACCTGCTCCAAGAGGTCGTCGCTCGTGGTTTCATTGTCTGCGTCACGCACACGGAGGAAGAAAAAGCGCTTCTTTTAAAATCATGGATCGCATTTTGAATATTATTTTCAAATAAAAAGTAGCTACTTCAAGTATTAAATATAACGAAGTTTGTTTGTTTGAATAATATTTGTAAATAAAAATAAACAATCAGGCCGAAAATTTAAAAAAGCGAGATTGGTTTATCTGAAAACATTTTTTTTTAAATATATATTTAATTTTTAGACTGAATAAATCTTTTTTTTACATTTTAAATCGCAATCTATTTTTAAATAAAAAGTGATTTTTATAAATTAATGTAAACGGGATTTATGTATTTGAATAATACTATTAAATAAAAATAAATGGTAATTTTTTTATAAATGAAAGAGAATGGGGTTTGTTTATTTCAGTATCGTTACTAAATAAATATAGATGTAAAACTTGGGACTTCTTTGTACTATAACTTTTAAATATAAAAGAGATTAATTAAATCAATTTTTTAATAGAATTAGAATTTCAAGCTTATAAAGTTTCAATTTCAATCTTGTTATATTGTGCAAAGCAAACGTTACCATGATGCTTCAGAGCGACAAGTGTTGCAACTTATGAGGTAATGGCTTGAAAACAACATAAAAGTGTTCAAACAACTTATAAAAATTTACTCTAGATATTCTTCTAGATATTAGTTGAATCCGTTCAATTACATCGCACAAAAGGAAGTAGTGTAAAAAAGTTATGACAAAAAATACTGTACACCCTTGAATATACATTATATTTTATATTTATGAAGATCTTTGGATAGTTTTACATGAATCACATGAATATTGTTTTGTCCTCCAACAACAAATCCTAATATCAACCATGCCTTACTGCATGTAACAATATTATATGTGTGTGAGGGTGTGTGTCTATATGATACAGGAAAGTTCAAGACAACATTGCACTTTTTTTTACTGGTTATTTAAGGTCGCATCAACATCTTAGGTCATTAGCGACCACTATTGCTGTTAACGGTATGGTAACTATGTGAATGAAACGATATGGTGATTGATGATAAGGGGTGAAAGGACGAACACAAATACAACCATGCCCGAGGCGGGACTCGAACCCGCGACCCTTCCTTCCGATATCGCTACGACACTACTGCCTTAGTGATACATCGCTACGGCACTACTGCCTCATCGCTACGCACTACTGCCTTAGTGATACATCGCTACGACACTACTGTCTTAGTGATACATCGCTACGGCACTACTCTCTTAGTGATACATCGCTACGGCACTACTCTCTTAGTGATACATAGCTACGGCACTACTGCCTTAGTGATACATCGCTACGGCACTACTGCCTTAGTGATACATCGCTACGGCACTACTGCCTTAGTGATACATCGCTACGGCACTACTGCCTTAGTGATACATCGCTACGACACTACTGTCTTAGTGATACATCGCTACGGCACTACTCTCTTAGTGATACATCGCTACGACACTACTGCCTTAGTGATACATCGCTACGGCACTACTGCTTAGTGATACATCGCTACGACACTACTGCCTTAGTGATACATCGCTACGGCACTACTCTCTTAGTGATACATCGCTACGGCACTACTGCTTAGTGATACATCCCTACGGCACTACTCTCTTAGTGATACATCGCTACGGCACTACTGTCTTAGTGATACATCGCTACGGCACTACTGCCTTAGTGATACATCGCTACGGCACTACTGCCTTAGTGATACATCCCTACGGCACTACTCTCTTAGTGATACATCGCTACGGCACTACTGTCTTAGTGATACATCGCTACGACACTACTGCCTTAGTGATACATCCCTACGACACTACTGCCTTAGTGATACATCCCTACGGCACTACTCTCATTACGTACTCTCTTAGTGATACATCGCTACGGCACTACTGCCTTAGTGATACATCGCTACAGTCTTAGTGATACATCCTACAACACTACTGGCTTAGCGATCTCGGCCACCGGGCCGGCAACATTGCACTTTCTTTAGCGCTCCCAGCTACGAAAACTCTGACCCCCCCCTGCGGCTGATGTGAAGTCAATACTGCCCAATTGCCAAGAAATATTTTCGTGCGTAGAGGTTAGCCTCAGGTATACAGCCATAAACCTCCGCCCTCGCTCCAGCCCACGAGCCGCCTTTCGCTTCTTACATTCCCTCCTTCATTTATCTTGGGCCATCCAAATCACCCCGACAGGACAGTGTTTCATTCACATTGTGATTTCAATTCGATTCCATTCAATTCAATTCAATTCAATTCAATTCAATTCGATTCCATTCAATTCAATTCGATTCCATTCAATTCAATTATATTCAATTCAATTCTATTCCATTCAATTCAATTCGATTCAATTCAATTATGCCTTATTTTTAGATAATTTTTCGTCTTGTTCTTACCTTTGATAAAGGACTGGAATGGGTCATGGTGGTAACGTATGGTGAACAGAACCACAACGGCGATGTCAACTATCTGAGAACAAAATCGCCATAACATAAACGACACGATTCAAATTCTTTTTAAAATAGTTCGATTGGTTTTGATTGATTTTTTCGTGTTTCCGGGCGCGTCAAGTGCTTCGGTCATTAGTCCCGTTAGTGTAGTGCATGTTTCTTTCTCGGGAGATGGCGGTGATCTTCCCCCGCTGGATGGCGAGATCCGGCGCCGACCTACCGTCGGCTAGTGGGGGTTTCCCTCTAACCAGGACTCTCCCACCAACGGGGCACCGCCCCAGTCGGGACAAGCTCTAAGCTCCCGACCGGTCTCCCGGAATATGTGGTAGTGTAGTGCATGTTAGTGTAAGTGTGTGTGTAATGGGAGAGGATAGGACAAGGAATAGGAAGGACAGATCGCGCGCGGTCCGTGACCCGTTTGATAGGGTACTGCTCCGGCATTCGCCTGGTGTTGATCGGAGAAACCACGGAAAACTACCGATCAGAGCAGCCGGCCGCTAGAATTCTCCTCCAGATAGCGACTGAATTCGACTTAGCTGAAAAGCTAGTGTCGAAAATCCTGCCGCTGTCGGGACTCCAACCTAGGACCTCCCGGTCAGAGACGCTGCAGTGATATCAGTTGATACACTGAGCTACCGCTCCCGGTACCTGGTTCACAATGGACGTCCTGTTCATTAGACCTATCGAGTCCGTGGACCTAACGGCTTTTTGTTCATGGGCCTAACGACCTGAAACGAAATCAAGGCATCATTTAACATTCCGTCACTCGCGTTGCCGTTCGTAACACGAGTACTGGCGCGTTGGACTCTGTCCAACACACACATTATGAATTTTATTTTCTTTATTACCGTAATTGATATATTTTTCTTATATATCTATGCTTATAATTGAATACACCATGGAAGGAAACAAAAAATAATTACAACCCATATTTGAAGTTTCTTTTATGTTTCCGTCTTTCGCACGGCAATTCGTAGCACTAGTACTCGCACGTTTGACTACGTCCAATGCCTGCATTATTTACTTTTTCTACATTTTCTAATATTTGCGTTTTGCACAGTAACGAAAGAAACGTATAAACACAACATTTTAAGTATTAAACTCTCTCATATTACGGAAAAAATATAATTTTGGTTAAGTATTCAATAACACCGTTTTATACACTAGTATTCGCATGTTAGATTCTGTCAAAAAGTCACAACGATTTTACGTCAGGGTATGGATGCACAGTGCATACCAGAGGTAAATATTTTATTCCTACCCTTGTCAGACACTGTTAGAGGAGTAGAAACATTGTTTTTATTCGTGGAAGTCTAACATTCCTTCTTTAATTAGAAAAGGAATTTCTGTTTGACTCTATCCAACGGCGCCAGTGACGGAGTGTTAACTGATTTGAGTTCTGGTATCCCTGTGTGTGTGTGTGTGTGTGTGTGTGTGTGTGTGTGTGTGTGTGTGTGTGTGTGTGTGTGTGTGTGTGAAGGCGTGGGGTTATATGTACCGCGTACCTATTACGGAATTGTCCTTCACCAGGGGGAATTAACCCCAGGGTGGGCTGTTAGGTGTTAGCCTCTGTCCTCATCCCCCGCAGACGCACAATATACCTTCGGGTTGATATCTGGGTCCCGCCAGAACGCAGTTGACCCTTACCGTAACTTCTCCATACAATGCCTGGGTGGGGGCCGCCCTGCTAGCTTAAAGCTCCTAGCTATCCAGGCTAGCACCGGAGTCTCGACAATGCGCCACTCACATGCGCCGGGATCAAGATCCCTCCTCTTTGCCCAGAGTATCGGGCCACTGCCACGACGAAGCCGAAAGCCCAACTGGGGGCCACCTGGACTAAGGCCCAGGCGGCTCGGAGCCCCCATCCCGTCTCCCCATTGCTTACCGCCAGTTATCGACGTGGGTAACGCCGGAACCTGGGCAACCTGGCGGGTGGTATCTAATTTTCCGCCGGACTTTAAAGTGGGATCCAGAGAACTCCGAAAAGCATCCTTTGCCCAGTCCTGCCCCAAGGTCGACGCGCCCGACTGGTGGGTGGCCGGTCGAACCCGGCCACCAGCAGCTTAGCATCGCCTGCTCACTGCCTGCACTTTCAAGCTAACGACGTGAGCGGCGCCGCGAGACTCAGGGTCCGGGTGGTCGTCTACGACACTCCACCAGAGACCACGCCAACCAAGCCATCGTGGTCCCCCTTGCGGAGATGGGGGGGGGTGCTTGTACGTACGAGGAAAAGCGCGGCGAAGGCGAGTGCTCCGACGCGCAGCGGGATGCAGATGCAGCACGCGTCCAACTGCTTGTCGCCGCGGAAGCATGACGCGCAGCACGCGCCCAGGCACGCGCACAGCACCCCGCACATGGCGCCGCCACGCCCCCACGCGCTCACGCCCGCGCCACGCCCCCGCGATGCCTCCTGCGGGCCCAGCCACTTACCATCACGCGGCGGATTTACAGACACGAAAAACTGTAGGCAGGTAAATTGGAGTTTGAAAAGGTAAAATAGACATTTAAAAAGGTAAAATTAGGCATTTAAAAACGTAAAATTGAGCATTTAAAAAGGTAAAATTAGGCATTTAAAAAGGTAAAAATAGGCATTTAAAAAGGTAAAAATAGGCGTTTAAAAGGGTAAAAATAGGCGTTTAAAAAGGTAAAAATAAGCATTGAAAAAAGTAAAATATCCATTTAAAAAGGTAAAATTAGGCATTTAAAAAGGTAGAAATAGGCATTTAAAAAGGTAAAAATAGGCGTTTAAAAGGGTAAAAATAGGCGTTTAAAAGGTAAAAATAAGCATTGAAAAAAAGTAAAATATCCATTTAAAAAGGTAAAATAGGCATTTAAAAGGTAAAATAGGCATTTAATAAGTAAAATAGGCATTTAGAAAAGTAAAATTAGGCATTTAAACAGGTAAAAATAGGTATTTAAAAAGGTAAAATGGGCATTTAAAAAGGTAAAATAGGCATTTAAAAAGTAAAATAGGAATTTAAAAGGTAAAATAGGAATTTAAAAAGTAAAATAGGCATTTAAAAATGTGAAATGGGAATTTAAAATGTGAAATAGGAATTTAAAAATATGGCAGAGGAATTTAAAAATGTAATATATGAATTAAAAAACGAAAAATAGACATTCAAAAAATGAAAATAGGCATTTTAAAATTTCAAATGGGTATTTAAAAAGGCAGTCTAATTTTTTCTTCCTTGTTTATGTTCATGTGTAGAAAGATTCTGAAGTCACATTATTAGACCTCGGAATTTTCGGCTCAAAAAAAAGATGATTTAAGCACCTAAAATAGATAAAAATAGTGTTATTTATGTAAGAACTCCTTAAAGACGTATAGAAGACGTGTTACATACAATGTTTTTTGATATTTCTAGTTATTCTAGTTGCTAAAAAAAACATTTAACACTTTCACGAGTTAAGAATTGTTATTTTTTTGGTCTCACCTCCTCCCCCTTCGGAGTCCACGGTACTAAATAATTGGAATACTAAATGAAGTGTTATGTCAGATACATAAATGGCCTATAAGTGTAAATTCATTATTCTATGGGTAGTATTCTTGGCAGGAATATCAAGAATACAAGAGTCCATCAAGATTAGTCACTTTCTGCCAAAGGCTGGTACTATATTTTCACCTCCGAAGGGAAAAAGCACATCTGAGCAAACCGAAGCAGTTTATTTGCTATATAATAAATATCATAAAAATCCTGAAATTGAGCCCTTTGAATTGGCGTAATTTTAACCTCGCGACGGATGGGTGAATAAATTTATAATACGTAAAAACTGTCATTGTTTCCTGGATCCCCCTCGTATCGTAAACACGAACGGATGGGCTGGGTCTCAGAGCAACTGGGTTAACAAGCAAGAATTATAGAGCAAATATTTTGTTTATATCATTGATAGAGGATTTCATGTTAGTTTGATAGAAAGGAAAAAATGTTAACATATTATTTATTTATTATTCTTTTCCGAAAATATTTGGTAAATTTAAGAAGGAGCACTATGAGGCTCCGTAATTTAATTTTCGTAATTCCACTGGATCAGTTTCATTTCTGAAACTACAGTTCAATTTCACTTTAGTTAAACGTAATACTAATACGTAAAATAACATATCTATTTTGCAATAATAAATTATTTTATAAATACGAATACGTATCTTCTCGATTAACTGTGTGTGTACACGCCACGGATGAGTTGAATTTGAAAGACCAAGCACGAAACAAGTTAAGCATATAATTACATATGCAATTTATGTCATTATTAAGTTCACTGAACGTTACATTTGAAAATAAAAGAAAGGTAGAGAGACGAACTGCTGGTGCTATCAGTATGTGTTTGGCTGAAGTTTTTGCTGCCTTGTGGGTCTTATAGACCCAACCCATTCGTTGTCGGGTTAAAATCAAAGCGTCTTTTATGTAAAAATTTTCTAGTTTCAAAACATTGTAATATAACCACGGAAATTTAACTTAAATATATTTCCACCAATTATTTTTAAAACATTGGAAGAAATTATAGTTTCTTATTGAATCAAACGATAATTCATATTATCATTTTAACCATAGTCTACTGTATAATGACGTAACTTACTGGCTCATTGATTAACGATGAAACAAATTTTTAAGGTAATAGAACGGTATTCAAAATTATGAAAGATATGCGTTGCCTGGATTCAATATCTTTCTATTGTTGCTGAATGAGAAAGAGTTACAATAATGACCACTCTGCTTTACGGAAAATATTTATCAGATTGGACTGATGAGTAATTCCCCCGTAAAGTGAGAAAATTTACTCCCCACCCCAAAAATAGGAAATTATGAAGTTGTTAAATGTCAAAGTGTATACATTTAAGTTTAGATACACTCAAATTCTGCTTTTCCTTACAATCTTTTTTACAATTTCTTCACAATTGTACAATCGTCTAAACATCAATAGTCTAGAATGAGACGTTGGTAAAATTAATTGTGCTTAGTTATTAAGAAAATCTCTTTATATTATGGCCCTTATGAAGGCTGAATAAAAGCCGAAACATTGGCAGTTAAATGACTTTTGTCTTTTGACCTAAACACCAGGTTCCTTGCATGAAAATACCCCTGAGGAGTCACGCTTAAGGAATCATAAAATATTTTTACGAAATCGACAGATGAACACCTCTTATACATCACGCGTACCTCTCATGCACTTCGCAATGTACACGAGTTAAATTTATCATGACGTAACCTTCCATAGTTATTGCCAGGCGAGCCTCCTATTCTTGCACTTGGTATTAACAATAATATATATTTACTTTTAATCTGTCTTTAATAAAATATTTCCATTTCTTTCCAAGATACTAAAGTTGCAGGAACAGTGCCCCCGAAACGTTATAAATACTTTTATTATTTCATAAGGTACATGATGCAATTAACTGTTGAGTTGGTCATCCAACTTGTGATGTTAATTTACATCATTTTCGCCGTTTGTCCTAGACAAAGTATTGGCTAATTGTGCCTGATATTTGCTTTATGCAAGTTTCTGAAGTCTCTCAAAATCCAACTCGTGAACTGACTTTCCTAATCAGAGGTTTTGATTTTCCCCTGATTTGACTGTTAAAATATGCATCTGCTTTTTATTCTTTAATTGCACGCGCACGAACGCTTTCTCGACCACTTCTACAAGGGGGTCTAAAACTTACTCACGAATGTTTCATGTACAATGTCGCGACACCTAATTGATAATTTAATATCGCCACCATCAGAAAGGCAGTAGCGTAGCACACGAATGAGGTGCCTATGGATATTTTATAACTATCGATTTTTTAGAGCAACCACGAACACTGCAAATTCAGAAATATATTCACTCAAACATCCTGTTTTGTTTTTGTTTTGTTGATATACGTTAGTGCAAAACAAATTTAATGTATGGGAAGTTGGTAACAATTTTTATATATCACTGTAGTTCGTACAGGTCAAAAATGAGAAAAAAATGCATTCAGTGAATCAAACTGAGTCAACACAAAATAAACTTTCCTAATTTCTAATATATTTCAAGCCAAAGAATCTTCATCTGATTTCACGCAATGCATTTTTCTCCGACTAAACAACGCAGAAAAATGTATTAGATATCACTATCGACAAATTCGCTGTGTTTTCAAAAATTGGAAAAAATAACAACGCCGAAGTTCAATATTGATGATCGAGATTTTTCTTAATTGAAACCTGTTTCGAAACTTTAGGACTTTAAATAATGTAACAAACAATGTTTTGAAAATATATGTAGGTTTTGCTTTACTTTGATTAAATAATAGAAAATTTTAATATTTTTGAACAATTTTTTAACAAAAGGGGTTTATTTTACAGTGTAATCTATTTCTCAATATTAGCTCTTTGAATTATTTACAGGAGAATGGTCCAGGATTTATTTATATGGAGTAAGTTTTATTTCTATTGTCACATTATTAATGTAAGTTTATTATCCAACTTTTGGAACCCTCTTCCGGTCTCTTTCCCAAGGTTTACTCATGTAAATCATAATCCAACAATAAAATATATTAGTTCACATCAAGATGATGTGTAGGCCATGTCACAAGGATGAATCCTTTTTTAAAAAGTAATTAAAATTCAGTTCCATAACTGGAAATTCTCCAGAAAATATAAGTTCAACAGTCTA
The DNA here is from genome assembly GCA_011170035.1 of Teleogryllus occipitalis. Taxonomy (NCBI): domain Eukaryota; kingdom Metazoa; phylum Arthropoda; class Insecta; order Orthoptera; family Gryllidae; genus Teleogryllus; species Teleogryllus occipitalis. Next base: position 39,634 of record BLKR01004029.1, on the reverse strand, counting down.
GGATCCTAATTTTAAAACATCTATATATTTAAAAAAAAAGGTATTCTGCCATGGATTCGTTTAGAGCGTCTACTGAACCGATTGTAGTATTTTTTTGAATGAAATGAACGAATGTGATTTTTGCGGAATTTGAGAAAATATTTTTTTTAAACAATAGATTTTAGATTTCAGGAACAAATCACGCAAAACTGTTTGGATTTTCAGAACATTGTACATGACCCCTTTTAAGGGTTGATTCCTTTAGAACAGATTTTCTTTAAATTTTGCAATTTACAAAAATTAGGGAGAGATCACCGGAAAAGAAATTCAAACCACTTTTATACCGTCGATTGTTTTGATACATACAAGGAGAAAATTTAAAATAAGAAGTTGCTGCCTTTTAAAGAATAAATTAATGAAACAAATAAAAATTGCCTATACTTCACGCAAAATTAATAAAAATTACTCAAATTTTCGAAAAATTGTACAAGACCTTACTTCAAAATCTGTTTTTAAAGAACAAATTTGATTAAGGAAAAATATCCCTACCTTCAATATTACTTTCTCGCATTCACTTTGCATCAAGAATGCTATGTAATCGTGCGCCGGAAAACGGCAAGAGTTGGCGCAGAAAAACTCTCATTGCCGTTCTCGGGTAATCAAAAACTGCATTAATCCTGTTGCTATAGCAACATGGATAGCTATGATAAGTTACTTCTTCTAGCACGTTGTGTAGCCAGAATTCGTGTTTTTGGCTCTTGATACCGAAAAACTGATTGACAGCAAACCGTGTGCATAAATGTATGTCCGTCCGTCTGTCAGTGGGTCCGTAACTCATTGGATCCGTCCGTCCGTCAGTGCGTCCGTCCGTCAGTGGGTCCGTCCGTCAGTGGGTCCGTCCGTCTGGGTCCGTCCGTCAGTGGGTCCGTCCGTCAGTGGGTCCGTCCGTCAGTGGGTCCGTCCGTCAGTGGGTCCGTCCGTCAGTGGGTCCGTCCGTCAGTGGGTCCGTCCGTCAGTGGGTCCCTCCGTCAGTGGGTCCGTCCGTCAGTGGGTCCGTCCGTCCGTCAGTGGGTCCGTCCGTCAGTGGGTCCGTCCGTCAGTGGGTCCGTCCCGTCAGTGGGTCCGTCCGTCAGTGGGTCCGTCCGTCCGTCAGTGGGTCCGTCCGTCAGTGGGTCCGTCCGTCAGTGGGTCCGTCAGTGGGTCCGTCCGTCAGTGGGTCCGTCAGTGGGTCCGTCCGTCCGTCAGTGGGTCCGTCCGTCCGTCAGTGGGTCCGTCCGTCCGTCAGTGGGTCCGTCCGTCAGTGGGTCCGTCAGGGTCCGTCCGTCAGTGGGTCCGTCCGTCAGTGGGTCCGTCAGTGGGTCCGTCAGTGGGTCCGTCAGTGGGTCCGTCAGTGGGTCCGTTCGTCAGTGGGTCCGTCAGTGGGTCCGTCAGTGGGTCCGTCCGTCAGTGGGTCCGTCCGTCCGTCAGTGGGTCCGTCAGTGGGTCCGTTCGTCAGTGGGTCCGTCAGTGGGTCCGTACCTCATTGGATCTGTCCGTCAGTGGGTCCGTCCGACGATCCGTCCGTCGATCCATCCGTCGGTCGGTCCGTCCGTCCGTCCATCGGTTCGTCCGTCCGTCGGTCCGTCAATCGGCCCGTCCGTCCATCAGTCGGTCCGTCCGTCCTCCTGAGGGCAATGCTAGCGCCTAATCAATTCAATCGATTTTCTCCGAAATTGATATTCCCCGAACACTCTGAATGAGCAGGAGGCTTTGAAAGTTCAACCGGATATTTTGATTTCCAAAGGTACTTTACATGGAGCCCTTCCGATATTTTCAAAATTTTCTCAACAATGGCACAAATTTTCCTCATTTTTGCTACAGAATAGGGTAACAAAAAAGTGGATAAATCTAGTTGCTAAATTTAGAAAAAAATAATCTAACACGTAGAGTAGCCAGAATATATATTTTGTGGATCCTTGACTCCGAAAGATCGAATGAACGTGCCCGTCCGTCTGTGAACACGCTAGCGGCTAAACTGTTCAGCCGATGCCTGAGGGCGATGGGCTCCGAATGAGAGACCCGGGTTAAAAAACAAGAATTGCGTAGCAAATATTTTGTTTATATCATTGTTAGGGGATTTCATCATGTTAGTTTAACATAAAAGAAAACATTTTTGTTAATATATTATATATTTCTTATTCTTATCAAAAAATATTTGGTAAATTTAAGAGGCAGTACAATGAGGCCTCCTTAGTACCATACTCGTCATTCCGTTGGAAATTACGGAAATTATTTGACTCATTTCGGAAATTACAGATCAATTTTACTTTAGTTATACGTAATACTACACAAAACTAACATATTATCTACATCTGAATGAATGTATGTAAGTATTTGGCGTTAATGGGTCAGTAGTCTGACTTCACCGGCCAGCTACCGGTGTCCCCCTTGCCTGGGCTTAAATTCCCCTGCTTGGGGGTAAGAGCGACATGAGGCGAACATAACGTATTCTCTTCACCGTAACTAGCAAGATCCGCCTACTTGATCTTTTGTTCGTCACACAGCTACAGAAACTGGACGATTTTAAACGAAAACTGCAACTCTATTTTTGCCTCGACCGGAAATCGAACCCAGGGAAAACGACTGGAAATCGAACCCACAGCATGGGAAGCTAGTACATTGCCCATGAGCCATCCCAGAGGCCTACATCGAAATAATAAATTATTCTATAAATACGAACTCGTACTCACTTCATTACAGTTACACGAATGGATGGGTTAGGTCTGAGAGCCCAAGCACGAAACAAATTAAGCACATAATTACGTTTACAACCTATAAATAAATAAATAAATAAATAAATAAATAAATAAATAAATAAATAAATAAATAAATAAATAAATAAATAAATAAATAAATAAATAAATAAATAAATAAATAAATAAATAAATAAATAAATAAATAAATAAATAAATAAATAAATAAATAAATAAATAAATAAATAAATAAATAAATAAATAAATAAATAAATAAATAAATAAATAAATAAATAAATAAATAAATAAATAAATAAATAAATAAATAAATAAATAAATAAATAAATAAATAAATAAATAAATAAATAAATAAATAAATAAATAAATAAATAAATAAATAAATAAATAAATAAATAAATAAATAAATAAATAAATAAATAAATAAATAAATAAATAAATAAATAAATAAATAAATAAATAAATAAATAAATAAATAAATAAATAAATAAATAAATAAATAAATAAATAAATAAATGTCTTTATTGGTGGCGAGGCTCAGGCCATTTAGCCTACTCTTCCGCCTGACCACTTTCAGAATTTATATTACAATAGTACATAATAAAGGAAGTCATTCAATGAAAAATACGCACGCAATTTGGATGAAGATTTTCTCATGGATGACAAGAGTGAAAGCGAGGGAGGACGAGCTTGATAGGAAATCGGGAAAGAATCGGGATGAAAGGAATGGTAGAGAGAAAGGAAAGAAAAAAGAAAGAAAGGGACAAAAAATCAGTGAAATGTTAATAAGTCCTGCTAATTGGTTCATGGAGGTTTTGAAGATGCTAAAATTGCGTACGTATTTTTGAATTACCCCTAGAAAACTAGAAAGGGAGGGAATCTCGTCAGCATACAAGCGAAGACACATCAAGTCAAGAGTTCAAGCCTTGAGAGAAACTGAAAACATTGGCAGATAATGGTAAATCATTTTGCGTATATTTCATAATATTAACAATAATTATTATTATTATATGATAAAGTGTCGTAAACCTATTTGGTTCTTAAATAAAGTTAAAAAAATAAAAATGTGGATATAATCAATTTATTTTTAGGAAATGTTAACAGTTAAAATATTCCACAAACTAGCAAATTGGAAAATTTTAAGAATTTAGGACATTTTTACCGTTTAGAGTATTCCCAAGACCCGAAAACCCGACCCAACATCTCTCACCCGTAAGCCAACGATTTTTTCTACCTTTATTCCTCTACGACAATAACTGTCACACTCAACGTTACAATTGAAAATAAAAGAAAGGTAGAGACGAACTGACTGCCGGGGCTAACAGTGTGTGATTGCCTGCAGTTTTTGCTATCTCGTAGGTCTCACAGACCCAACCCATCCGTTGCCGGGTTAAAACAAATTTGCAACAGAAAATTGATATTTCAGCCGAGAAAATTATATGTACAATTAAATAACTCAAATGCATGTCGAGGATACTTTCCTAATGTGGAAATATTTTGAATACAACTTTTTGATGATAACCACACAGCTGAAAGATCGTTTTCAAAATTGAAAATAGTTAAATACAGTTTGCGACGACAATGACTCAACAACATCTCAACGATCTCGCCATTTTAAGAAACAATTACGATATTCTGAAAAAAATAACTTTTGACGAAATGACTGACGATTTGGCGATAAGGAAAGTAAGAAAAGAGCCTTTTAACTTACTTGAATGCACGTTGTAACAATCCAGGATCCCCAGGAATGAAGACAGGGCAAAGAATAAAGATAAACATGTAATAAGTGGTATTAACATCAAAGGCGGGGACAAATGAAAGCGGTGTCGCGTAGTGATAATTTTTTGGAAGTCTAAGAAGACGCGACAAAATCATAATGGGGACAATATAGTTCAGTAGCGTTTGTCGAGTGAAACATTTTGGAAGTTATTTGAAAGAAATCAGTTCACGCGTTCCAAAGATATAAACAATTTAGTGAAGTACATTTTAAGCACACAACTAGACACGATAGCCATTGTTGTAGCTTAAGATCTAATGTAAAAAGTTGGTTTTTTCAAAAAATTAAGTAAACGCGTGAAGCGATTCAAACGAAACTTTTGGCATTAATAGAAGAAATTATGGGGAAAATTATGGCACTACTCACAACGCGGAGAAATTTTGGGGGGCTACGGCATAAAAGAAAATGTAAAATTGTATAAGTGGGAAATTCCAAACGAGTCGTATGACGTCAGAGCGGTGGAAGGGGATCGACCGTCTTCAGATTAAAAGAACTTTGGAAATTTTAGATGGTAGAAAACCAAATAGAAAACGGTAATAGCATTCAATTTGAAAATGCATGAGAATAATAAAGAGACGACCCAGAAAGAAGAAGATTAACTTAAAAATATATAATATTATATAGAAGACCCGGAAGTGATCGTGAAATGTTCGAGAAAAAAAAAGAGGAAGTCTCGGGACAACAATGAGAAAGAGAACGCGGGGAGAATAGCTTGAGGGAGGACGTATGTTGAAACGCTCCGCGGAAATTAAAAATTTTGTTAGAAAGTTGTGCTAATCACGCGAGCAAAGTTAATTTTATAACGTTTAGTTGTAGCGGAGAAAGTTTAGAAGGTGAAACGCGGAAAATTATTGCAAAATTTCCAAAGAGAACGTTGTTCGCGAATATAAACAGTCGCATCATCAGCCGTGTGATTAAACTCGTTTCGTAAGTAATAAACAGTTATAACGAAGAGACATTAATTATTTAAAAATGAATTTTTCCGAATTACGTGTGTGAAAAATGGAAGGATGCTGCGAATGGACAAACGAAAGGACGCTGCGTATATTTGGCGAGGGTGATGCATGAGAACGGCGCGGTGCAGGACGCTGAACTCAACGAAAGGAAAGTGCACTAACTTTATTTAAATTGGTAATGCGTATTGATAAGAAGAAAGAATAGACTCATAGCTTCTAATGTACAAGACCAAGTTTTGTCAAATAGAAATAGATTTTAGTGAAAACAAAAAAATAGAATGCGCATTCAAGTATGAATGATTTGGTTTTAATCTTATAGTGTAAATCTTCAGTGTGAATGAGATTTCGTGTTTCTAGGGTATTGTTTATTGTGTATTTAGTGTATTGTGTATTGTTTTCGATTTTGTGTTGTTTGTTATTTGTTATGCCTCTAGCAGAGGAAGGAGAACAACAAAAACAGATAAAATAAACGATGTCGAACGTTGTTGGTTCGACATTAAACCAATGCAATTGGTCTTATAAGTATGTGTAGTTAGATGAGGACCTACGCCCACGTGCCCGAATACTACGTCAGGATCCTGTATAGGTCCGCCACAGCCTCACGCCCAGTATTTATATCTGTATGAATAAATATCAGAAAAGCAGCTAGGCAACGGGCAAATTTCAGATGTATGTATTTTTGGCAACCCAATGTCAGGCATAATAGTGGACATTTTGGTAAGAACTATAGATGAAAGGAGCACAGGTAAAGATCGTTACATAGTTTTTGTAAGTTAGTTTTGAGAAAGAAAAGCAGAACGGATAGGTAACGTGTACCATTACATATTTGGCAGCCCAGCGTGGGGGCCATTGTAGAAGGTTTTCGGAGGTAGTCGTAGGTACCGTTACAACGTATTAGATGTTAATCAAAAATTAATAAAAATGAATAGTTGTAATGTATTTGTGAACTTTTTCTTGAGATCCTTCAGTAAAGAAGCATCAATCACATGTTTACCTTAAGCCCTCACCACAGCAAATCTGACTCTGTGTAGCACCACTGGTCTGTTTTTTAAAATAATGTTGCCGAAAACGCCCAATTTCCCTGGTACTCCAATGCCGTGATTTCAGAGTATGGATAGACAGCGTTGATATTAGACAAGCACACTGTTTTCCATATCACTTCCACGCGGTCTCTCACGTCATGACTTGTCGCATGTCAAGTTACCTTAAATGACACACTGTTCAATCTACATGCAGAGGAGGAAGTAAATGCAGAAAGTTTCTGACGCGGTTAAACCATATTTCTATAAAAACGGGAAGTAAACGTTGAGAGAAGTAAGACAGACTACCGTGTGAAAGAAAAGAAGATGTGTATTGATAGTGATTCTGATAAGAGTTTAATGAAATGAAGTTATAGTACGTCATATAAAATATAATAATAACGTCGTCAAAGATTTATTAAAGTATAATATACAATTAACACAACTAAATTATGAATTAGTGGTGTCGAAAGGGTACGCCAATAAAATTTACCTTGTTACAGTGTCAAGGTTTCAGACTTTTATCTACCTCCAGACTACTAAGAACGTGATAATATATAGTAAGTACGTGATATTACAATGGTCGTACGTTTTTAATGATAATCAGGAATACGTATTTAATTATAAAAATCTTATTTATTTATGTACTTCTACATTTATTTACTTATTTATTTATATACTTATTTATTTTTTACTTATTTATTGATTCATTCATTTATATATCCATTTATTCACTTATTTATTTGTTTTCTTATTTACTTGTATATTGGTTGATATATTTATCGTATCATTCGATATCGATATATTATACGTATCATTCAAACACAACGTATTGCAATCTGCCAGATTAGGTGCTAAATAGATGAATAATTAATTTTCCGCGAAAGAATCGACTTTTTACAGTATATGCCAACTAAGCCGTTTTTTTCGACGGGCGAATCAGAATTCATTTATACTGTTTATTAGGAAACATTGAGGAGAAAATGTACAGAAGAATACAACGCTTCGTGCAGAGTTCTTATTGGTGATAACTGCACATCATTCTGGTACAAAACATTACAATGGATTTAGTTTCTCGCTACTGCCCACGCAGTATAGAGAAAGTATTGCGGGGAAAACGGCGATTTTGATAGAAAAACTCCTATAGTCAGGATCTGGTAACGAAAAAGTGGATAAATCTTGGCCCAATATTTATTCTAAAATACTTCCTCCAATACATTGTATAGGCAGAATCCATATTTAGTGGGTCCTTGATACCGACAAATCGATTGAGGGCAAAACGTATGTCTGTCCGTGTCTGTCAGTCTTGTCTGTGAACAACGCTAGCGGCTAAACCGCAAGCAGGACTTTCACAAAAAATTATATTTACCCATCAATCTGAATGATGTCGCCGCCCCTTGAATTTGAAATAGATTTTTAAATTTTGTTGGGACAGAACTACTTTTCCAAATTTTCAATTTTTTTAAAATTAAATTTTGCTGTTGGATAATTTGAAGGACGTTTAAATGAATGATACAGGTAGCACTTTAGTTGAAATTTTTCGCAAAAGTTCATTTTTCTTCAGTGTCTTCCTACAACTAGAATATTGTAGACAAAGATTTTGTCCGTAATGAAATATGTTATTTAAAGGCAGATTTTGAAATAAGGTCGTGTACATTTTTTCGAAAATTTGACTAGTTTTAGCATAATTTTGCGTGAAATTTAGGCAACTTAAAATTTTCTAAACAGTTTTTCGTCAAAAACAGGACCGTATTTTTTTAGTGAATTTTGATCTGGGATAGCGTAAAGATCTCATAAAGGAATGGAGCAGGTCTCAACACAGTTGACATCCCTGATTTTTCGAAAAATGCAAAAATTCATAGAAATTCAAAGAAATATTAGGTTTACTATCATTTGGCATTAAATTTATTTTAAATTAGACATTTAATTAATTTAAATGTGAAAACTTACGTATCATTTTTCTTTGCATGCAAAATGGTAGCCGCCATGCAAGACAGAAATTGTCACATTATACTGTTACAATAGCGCGCGCAACTTAACAATATCGTGAGAAAATATATTCTGTTTCAGCACCACTAGTTTCAATTGTTTTGACATTTCGTAGCCGTTACTAGAACTGGGGATGGAACTGCAGTGGGAAATGTAAAAAAAAATATAAGAAAACGATTCCCATAGAAATCCCGCCGAATATGAAGATTCAGGTTTATTCAACGTGATGGGGCTGCACTACCTGCATAACATTAGTCATACCAACTTCTGTGAAGAACGTTACGTCATAACCCAAATATTTAAAATGGCTAACTTGTTTCATCATCGTATTTTTCAAAATTAGTTTGGTTCATATAGAATGTTTTCCCGCAAATGCCATTGTTTTGGTCTTTTTTGTTCTAATTTTGTTCTTCCATTCTCGAATGACATCATCCAAGTATGTTACACAATGGGAAAGACAACATCATCGGCGAACTCCTTGGTTTGTTTTTATTTCTTTTGAATATTTTTCTTCTGGTTCTAAAATAACGGAGGTATTCTGATACAGAGATTTAATGTTCATGATTAAGTTATGTGGGTAACCTCTTTTTTCCATAATTTCTCATGAAGTAGAGCGTTTCAATTTAACGAAGGATTTTTCAAAAACGATGAAAACTAAATGGGCCTCTAGATTAAATTTCATACGTGTTTTTATGACTTGTCGGAGGGTAAAACTATTTTCTGTAGAGGAGCGTCCTTTTCTAAAACCTTTTTGTTCTTCTATTATTAAAATAGTAGAGATACAATAAGCCTTTTACTTAAAATGTTTGCATATATTTCAAAGCACGTGAAGAATAAACTAATATCTCTATAGTTGCCACAGTCGCTTCTTTTCCCTTATTTGAATAAGTAAATCACTTTTGCTTTTTGCCATTCATCAGGGACACTGCATTGCTTCCAACATATTTTTTAATAGGGGGAGGAGACTAAGTTTTAATCGCAAACCTCCATATTTAAATAGATCGGAATTTATTTTCGGAGGTTTTCGATTTCTTAGTACCTATATTACTGTTTCTAATTCATCTAAATCGACGTCATTTATCGAAGCTTGTGCAGGCATTTCACACGATATTTTCACCTTTAGGGTTATACAATAAAGTTTGATAGTGTTCAATTCATTGACATATTTTTATAACTTTCAAATTAGACGTGCATTTTAATTTATTATTGATATGCCTTAAGATTTTATATGCTAGAAGTTGTCTGCCATGAAAGTCATTTGCTACTTTGCTAATATAATTAACTAGCTAAAGTACCCGGCGTTGCTCGGGCATTTATTACTGTAAATTATTACACAGGGGGAGGAATTCAATCTTTTCATGCCCTGCGGTGGGACCTACCTCTATCTCTTCCATTGTATCCCTTCTCCGCCCTACTCCCTGCCATGCTCTGCCCGGCCACGCCACGATAGCTGTCTTCTCTTGACTAGTATAGTATGATTTAAAAAAATATTTGGGACCTTAAACTTGCGTACGCTTTTGTGATCTCCAGAATCCCTTAGCCTACTCTTGTACTACTCTTAGTTAAATTATGAAAAACTTACCAACGAGCAAGATTGGCAATATTTCAAAACTTAAAAGTTTTGCTCTCGTGTAGTACCGTAGGCCAACAAACGATATACTCGTTTAATTTTAATAACAAAACATGGTGGTGATGGATGTCATTAACACGGAAATGGAAGTACAATACCTACTTGTTACGTGGATTAAATGTTTTATAATTAGACTATAGAAGTTAAAACTCATGCATTAATATAATTACTATAATAAAATATTTTCGTTTCGAATGATCAGAATAGTCTTTAATTGCTTACAAATATCTACTGTTTCAGATTTGATTGGCAGAACGCAAAGAAGACATCAAAACAGCAATCTTAGAATATAATTTGCCACGTTTTTGCTCTGGACTGGTCTCTTCTAAAGGTCTGCAGTGATATCTAGTTGTCATTTCGATTATGAAAACGTTCTCACATTTTAAAAGAGATGTTACTAGTAGAAAAAGTATCCCCGGTGGATGGAAATTTCAGAAACCTATTTCAGAAGTTATTACTGTTTCTTCTGTGTTGTCATTGGACAGTGGTTCTTCTTAGAGGCCGCAGTATCATGTAGTGCTACTGGTTCCGTATACTTTCACGCGAACCTTTGGGCTACAAATTCGAAAAAGATTGTTTTGGACATCATCTATTCTTTACTTCTCTGATCTAATATTTCAATTACATCAACTCTGAGAAGAATATAGTTACACTTTCCGGACTAGAAGCGAATAATGCCTACAATTATAATAATGAGAACAATTACGTTCTCAATCGCTGTACGCTTGCTAATCATCTCCGTATGACCTTTTCTTTGATTCAATTCACTTTCTGAAAGTAAAAATGTTATAATAATTATTTCAAAGCCCTATTAATGTAAACATGAAAATATAGCTTATAGCTTAGCGTTTTATTATGGAGAAATGTAATATCCAAGAAGGCTTTAGGATTATAGAAGATAAAACTGAACGTAATCTCAGGTTTTTAGCAACTGCACCTCTTGAGATATTGAACAAATAACTGTTTCGTAGCTTTCACACAATCGAAAGCTTACTGAATCAAGCTACATATAAAAACCTAGATATTATTTCTAACACATCATCACTGGGTTGTATAAAGCAGACATGAGCTAAAATGAATATGCGAGAATGAAACAAGGTTTATGTTATCCATTTTATTATTATTAATATTGTTATTATTATTATTATTGTTGTTGTTATTATTATTATTACTATGTATTTGGCGTTATTAGTTTGGTAGTCCGATTTCGCCGGCTAGCTACCGGTGTCCCTCATGCCTGGGCCTAGTTAAATTCCCATGCTTGGGAGTTAGAGCGACATGATGGGAATATGACGTATTCTCGTAACCGTAACTAGCAAGATCCGCCTGCCTCAGCTTTCCTTCGTCCCACAGTTATAAAAACTGGGATGATTTTAAACGAAAGCTACAACTATATTTTTGCCTCGACCGGAAATCGAACCCGGGACCACAGTACGGGAAACTAGGGCGCTGCACATGAGCCATTCCAGAGACTATTAATTATTATTATTATTATTATTATTATTATTATTATTATTATTATTATTATTATTATTATTATTATTATTATTATTATTATTACTACTACTACTACTACTACTACTACTGTTATTTTTATTGGTGCCAGAACGGAGACGATTAAATAATGACCTCTTCTTTAAAAAAAATATCAGCGTATATTTTTGTCATGTATTCTCTTTCAATTGGAGGAATTTCAGTCAGTGGTACTTCACATCATCACCCCCTTATTAAAGAATTTTATTTTGCTACTCGATTACCAAAGGACAATAATATCAAATATGAGAAAGTGGTATTTGGGTACCATTCTTCTATAGGAAACCTGACAAGAGAGAGATTTTGCAATTTCCATTGGGCAAATGATTGGTCCGTTCATCCGAAAGTCAGTTATATTGTGGCAAAGCACCTGGGATATGTCAAAAATTGCGTTCACATAGGAAGCGTTAAGGAACAGTACGATAATCTACAGGCAGGAAAAATTCATTTCGGCACGGAACCAATGTACCGGAATTCCATAAAAAAGTACGATTTCCACTTTTTGTATCCACACGACAATGATAACCTGTGCATGTTAGTGCGAAAGTCACCGCCTGTACCGACAAGTGTACTATTGACTATCCCTTTCCCCATTTGGGTGACAATTGCTGTCTTTCTTTTACTGTTCTTCGCAGCTCAAGTGTTTGTGCATCGCCAGAACTGGAGAGAAGCTCTCTTCGACGTCATCCAAACAATTCTCACCGGGACCTTTAACCCCCGACTGCGATCCACAATGCTGTGGCTCAGCATTATGAGCTTTTTCGTGTCCAACACCATAGCCGGGCTCTTCACAGGAACGATAATCACTCCATCCTCAGAAAAAGACATCGACACTCTAGAACAAGTGGCGGCTTCGGTCAAAACTATCTACGGTGCTTCGTTCCAAAAACGGTTCATGTCTGACATGAAAAAGTTGGGCGGTTTAGCGGCGACTTTGATAGAAAAGATAGAGTACATGAACATTATGAAAATTGGAAGTGTTCTTCCTCCAAAAACAGCATTGCTGGGAAACCCAAAGGAACTGTCAATGGGGCCTCAACAGATTGGCGCAATCTCGAATGGAGAGTACCAGTATCACAAAGTGAAGGAGTGTTTCACCGACACGGGGTATCTAACATTCGCGGTAAAGAAGAATTGGGCTGGAGCAGAGAAAGTCAACAGTGCCTTCCAGCGACTTGTGGAGGCTGGAATCGTAGCTAAGCTAAAGGATGATCATACCTACAGGTTTTTGATCTGGTTCCTTCATATGCACAACACAAGCAGAAAAACCATACCCAAAAGCTCCGCCACGACGTCAACAGTTCTCGCCTTGAAAATCTTCGACCTGAGAGAAGCCTTGTGGATGTGGTGTGTGGGCACGGCGGTGGCCATCTTGTCTTTTCTTGGAGAGAACTGGGTCGGGCGGCCTCGGTCTCGATGGTGGGAGCGTCTGCGGTGCAACAGTTGCATGCGATTTGTTGCTTCCCCCTTTTTCGCAGCCTTCTCTTGCTTCCGGAACGTTGTGTGTGGGCGGGAAATCTCACTCGCGAGGCCAGTTAGAGAAGCTTGGTAATCGAGTAAAACGTGGAAGAGTTTTGAGTGAGGGAGTGGCAGGGAACACTTCATATTAAAGCGTGTGATACCAAAAGAAATCATTTTGCAAACTCTGTCTACTCACTTAAATACTTTACACCCGGATAGTCTACATCACCAGAGTGCACGGGCCTCGACTCGGAGGGTCAGAGGTTCGAATTTCAGTGGACATGGATATTAGCTTCTTATAGCAAATTGACTGGTTGTTTTCGGTCTCCTACACAACTGTGATCATTAGTCCCGTAATGTGTTGTTCATGCTTTTCCTCGAGATGTGGCGAAGGCCATCCCCTGCTGGATAACGAGATCCTATGCTGACTCACTCGTCGGTATTCGGGCAACCAATTATTTCTCACCAGCGGGGCACCTCCCCAGTCGGGACAAGATCAAGCATCCGACCAGTCTCCCAGCATTTGTGGTAGTTAAGTGCATGTTGGTGCATGTGGGTAAGGGGAAAGGAAACTACATGAAGGAAGAGGGAGGGAAGATCACGCGTGACCCATTTCCTAAGGCTCTGCTTCGGTATTCGCCTGGAGTTGATTCGAGGAACCACTAAATATACCGATCAGAGCATCCGGGCGGAAATCTCCTCTTTCAGGTAGCGGCAAAATTCGACCTAGCTATGCAACTAGTATCGAAAAAACGCCACGTCAGAACTCAAACGCTAGAAGTGTTTTCCATTCGCCGTACTGGTGCGCATTCAGGACAGCTTTCGTGTTCCATTCGACCGCCAGGGCGCACCAGTGCGAAGACGCGCATGTTCCATTCGCCCAATGACACGGAACCAGGGCGCACTCGGGCGCCCTAACCTGCACTGACGATCGAGTCAGTACTGTCCAGTGCACCGGGCCATTTTGAGGTTAGGTACTGAAGTTATCCATGCTGTTTTGGATTCGTGGTGAAATTGTAAACGCAATTGAAGATCTTCTGTCGCGTTTCTTCGATACTTCCAATGATGGAGTATATTATGGGTTGCAAGAAATGTCTTAAAATAATTTTTGTGACTCGCGAAGTTCTAAAAATCAGTTTGTGTTTTGCTAAAATTTTACCTTGAATAACTTCATGTTAACAAAGCCAGTGCTATTTAGAAATCAAAGTGTAGGTACGTCTCAATTTCTAAACGCTAATAAAGTGAAAATAAAAATAGTGACCCTTACAAAATCATTCAAATATATGCGCCAAGAAAGGTTTCTCGCGCGTCAATACATATACCAGCGGAAATGCTCGTGTTAATATTTTTATGGTTTTCAATAACGAAACATATCTGAAGAAGCCTTTCGGTTCAAAATCTTGTGTACTATATTAATCACTGGCAAATCTCGAAAAATGAAATTTCGACACGTACACATTTGAATATTTAGTAATTTTTACTTAAAGAAATATCACGTTAATAATTTATGAATTAAGGAGTAAGAATTACTAAAATACGTAATTAAAGAAGAAAGAACTTAAGAAAAAATTATAACAACGATAATAGTTCAAAATTATTATTTTTCTAGTTCTATCAGTGTGACAGGCCAAAAACGGCTCTTTAATCTCACTGCATAGCGCACACGCACTGACTCAGTTCCGAAATCCGTTTCATTCGTAGCTGCCCTTCACGTGTGTGGCAATTATCTGCGCTTTCCAGTGGTCAATACGACTTCATCATAGATACAGCGCTCCACAGTGACAAGAAATTAAGTTATAAATATTCTGGCTTGTAAACGCGAGTTAGCGGTGACAGGCCAACGGATCAACAAGATGTAATATTCTATGCTCGGTGTAATAAAGCTGTGCAAATGGACACGGCCCCGAAGACATTAAATGGAAAAAGTGTAGAGAGGGCTTTGATAGCTACGATCTCGTGAAAAGACGCAAGGGATCACTCTCCAGAAAAAAACATTGAAGCGAATGTACGTAAGTAGTTGGTGAGGTGCGAAAGGATTTTCTGCATAGGCTGGGTAATGTGTAAATAATAGTAAGGCGGGAATTTATTAATTTGAGGCATGAGGGCTTGTTATTGTTGAAGTAGTATTGTAATTGGAATATTTATTAATGTAGTAGTTAGAGTTCCGGAAAAATAGACTCGTGTTTTGAAGGATTGTACATTAGGATAGATCCATAAATGGAGAATTTTCAATAATTATCTTAATATAGTTAGTCGCGAGTAGGTGTTTCATACGAAACGCAGATAGGGAAAGTCGCGACCGCGTATTAATTTGTGGGAATAAGTTCTAGTAATAGCAAATCGTTGAGGACATTCTGGAACATTTTTAATTTAGTCAAGAACGCGAGAATTGGTATGACAAGGATTCCATGAAGAACATTCTGCTAGTCAGCCGAGAAGCCATCTATCAAGTTATTATAGTAAGCTTACGAAGTTATATTCAAACCCGTACGGTGACGAACAGACATATGTTATATCGAAAAGTAATTCTCATGAGATAGAAAGGAATTATAATAGAGGTTATAAGAATAAATGTTAATTTTTTATTGTTTAAAAAGGCAGATAATTTATATTAGTTGCCATCAATCTGGTCAATTGGTTCACTCAATAGAACTTTCAGGAATCGTGATTCTGTGTAGAATTACACGTCGATATCCAACAGGCAAGAAGTAATATGTTGTATGTCGAACCCATGGTTCAGTTGAAAGTGGATTTAATAATTTAATTTCACCATAATATAAGATAAGAATTATATATCACAATACATATCGCTGAAAATGTGCTGAGTGTAAAAGATATGTAAAAATACTTTTGTTGAAGAAAAAATTCAAAGTAATCTTTAAGAAAAGAGCGTTCGGGTTTTTGTGAAAATGCGGTATTTCGAGCTCATTTTCACGGAAAACAGTTGACTTTTTCAGTAACTTTATAAGATAATATTTAAATCACATGTACACAATAAATGCAATAGTGTGAACAAATTACCTTTAATGTAAATATTAACGATGTGATAGGCATGTCAAAAAAAATTGTAATTCTTGTAAAACTAAAAGAATATAGCAATTTTACGTTAATGTCATCTTATAGAGTGCATTTAGCATTACCCTAACCAACAGTTCAATGAAAAAAAGAAGCCGTTTTTGAGAAAATTGGTTTTTGTAATAAATTATACTTGAAGGAAAAGTCTCTATCTTCAATTCTGTAATTGTAGGGAAACGGCGGAGAAAATTCAAACTTTTGAAATTTTCTAAAATTCAGAGTTAACAGAGAAAAAAGAACTATGCCATCTTTATAAGTGAATATCATATTGTATTATATGTGAATAAGTTTACTCTATTTCTTCAAAAGTTTAATGAAACACTTTTGAGAATAATTTTGAAAATGTCCCAGGGACTTTATGTAAAGTACCCCAAATTTTAAAGAATGATTTTCAAAATCGCAGCGTCTTTCGTGGAGCCAGATCGGCTGGGGAATACCATTTTTGAAAAAAAGTCCCACTTATGGTTTAGGCGCTAGTGTTCAAAGACGGACGGACGGACGGACGTTTTGAAAAAAAAAACACTTGTACATGCATGTACATACATTATATATTATTGTCTTTAGTAGAATTATTATTGTAATTATTGTCTTCATATTATTATTTGGAATTAAGGTCAGTTGTAATTCAATGGTTATTGTTCCACAATATTGATTCTTTCATATTAGTTTATAGAACTGTCAAATTGTTTGCTTGTAAATTTATTTATAGAAAAAATGTAATTTTAATGTGTATTAATTTCACATCAATTGATTAATTCATATTAATGTCTATGTTTACATGCTTGTAACTGTGTTTTAATTTTGGTAATTTTATTGTTATGTTCATATCCGTTTCCTTGTAATGGTTTTGTCTCAATACAAAGAAAATGTTTATCTTACATCAGCATTAAAAAAGAAGTGACAAATAAATATATATGGTATTTAATAGATAAATTTTCATGTAAAAACAATTAGAATTAATCAAAAAAGTAATCAACTATAGACTGGTACCGAAAGCTAGTTCATACCTCACTTAGTCATAACATATAATTCTCATCTCACCGTCTAACATTGTGCCAGTATCAGTAATGGCATATGTTGATGTGGTGAGAATGGTTGTATGTCCCTCACTTCCTGTAAGGTGCCTAAGATTGAGGAACATACAGCACATAATTTAATTATGTATGCACTTTGTTGGCGATTGAAAGGTATGCAACTCTTGGCAACAACATTTATAAACATGTTCAACTGCAGCCAGATTTGTAATTGTTTCCGACACGGTTTTTTGTAACCTTATTGTAACTGTGTGTTGTTTCCTTGCCATATTATACAGCCCTGAGGATGGAAATATATTTTCCGAAACGTCGGCAAACAATCATGATGTAGATGCTTTTTATTTCTACAGACTAAGTCTTTTTTTCTAAATGTAGCAACGGGACTTCACCACTTTTCCGTTAAGAGGGCCTGGCAATAAGGATTTTCTGCCGAAAATCCGCCGTTTATCACTCAGCATTACATAACTTCCTCTCTACTCCCAAGCGAGAAAGTAAGAATTCTTCCATCTAAACTTAATCCATTTTTACTTTCTCGCTACTCCTTACGCCGTAGAAAGAAAGTTAAGGGGCCTGGCAAAAAGGATTTTCTGCCGAAAATCCGCCTTTTATCATTCAGTATTACATAACTTCCTCTCTACTCCCAAGCGAGAAAGTAAGAATTCTTCAATCTAAACTTAATCTATTTCTACTTTCTCGCTACTACTTACGCCGTAGAAAGAAAGTTATGTAATGCTGCGCTACCAAACGACTAATTTTCTGCAGAAAAACTCTTATTACAGGGCCCTTTTAATGAAAAGGTGGATACTCATAAATCCAGTTGCTAACACTTGGTATAGCCAGAATCCATGTTTTGTGGGTCCTTGACACCGAAAAATTGATTAACGGCCATACCATTTGTCTGATTAATTGTTCGTGTTTCCGGGCGCGTCACCTGCTTTGGTCATTAGTCCCGTTAATGTAGTGCATGTTTTTTCGGGAGTTGGCGGTGATCTTCCCCCGCTGGATGGCGAGATCTGGCGCCGACCTACCGTCGGCTAGTGGGGTTTCCCCCTAACCAGGGCTCTCCCACCAGCGGGGCACCGCCCCAGCCGGGACAAGCTCTAAGCTCCCGACCGGTCTTCCGAAATATGTGGTAGTATAGTGCATGTTAGTGTAAGTGTGTGTGTGTGTGAAAGGGGAGAGGATAGGACAAGAAACAGGAAGGACAGATAGCGCGCGGTCCGTGACCCGTTTGATAAGGTACTGCTCCGGCATTCGCCTGGTGTTGATTGGATTGATTGGTTTTTCTTTGCTTGCCATTTTGTTGCGAAACTGAGAATGGTCGCACTGTTCTTATCAGTATCTTTCTGCAAATATCTTTCAAGTCGATTGGTAGATGCGCAGCAGTATGAGTGGAATCCTCGACCGGTGACTACGTATTAGATAATGCATTTTATATTTGTATCGAAAATACTTTCTGATAGTTTTTGTATTTTCAAAATACAAAAATACGTTCTATTGATCTATCGTTGAAAATTTGAATTTCAATATACAGTAAAATCTGAATAATACAAAGGTCGATAACGCGAATTTGTTATTTCGAGGCAAGTAAGCTGAAAAAAATTATTTCTGGAGACATATCAAGATATCGATTAACAGATCTTGGAGACCACCACCCGGACGTTACATTATATAGTCACATTATGCATCAGTCTGGAAGGGAATTGGGTGTACTGGTTAAAAGCTTGTGCTTGCGCCCTTTAAATAGCCAATCTAACGATAGAGTAGGAGTATAAAATTGATAAATCATCAAATATTCTATTCTGGATTGAAAATATTTCTCTGTTATTCAAGAGTTAGGTTCAAAAGGGAAAGTGTCATGAGAAATTTGTATGTCTGCCAAACATACAGTAATAAATGGTTCCTACAATACGACCTCAAATTTTAAGACACACTTGAAGCTAATAAGAATCAGTAATATTAATTACAAATGCACAGTAGGATGTACAATAGCGTGAGGCTTTCTCTGGTAATTTTTTTACTACGAAATCGATTATTTCTTTACACATTTCATGCAACCATAACTGATATTTCATGCAACTGCTTGATACGGTCGCGATCATGAAACGTCTAGCGGCACGCGAGAAACACGCGAAATGCAGTGACAATTCCGCCGTGAAGACAAGCCCTCACGCGCCACGTTATAAAAACCGACGTGTAGTCAAAATTGGAAGTCCCGTGCAATCCATTGGACGAGAACTTTGTGCACCTAGCGTACGCGCCTTGTAGGGGATCAACATTAAATGTTAATTTTAATGTCCATTTAAATTTTAAATGGATGGACGGCCCGGCACACAGACAAATGGTACCGGGAACGGTAGCTCAGTGCATCCACTGCAACTGATGCCACTGCAGCCTATTCCGGGAGACCAATCTGGAGCTTAGAGCTGTCCCGGCTGGGGCGGTGCCCCGCTGATGGCAGAGTCCTGGTTAGGGGGAAACCCCACTAGCCGACGGTAGGTCGGCGCCGGATCTCGCCATCCAGCGGGGGAAGATCACTGCCATCTCCCGAGAAACAAACATGCACTACACTAACAGGACTAATGACCAAAGCAGTTGACGCGACCGGAAACATGAAAAAATCAATCGATCAATCCCGTGCGCTCATCCGGAGGTTGTCTTCGGGACGTACCCGTTGCCCAGTGTTCGATTTCTCGCTCGAATGCATTGTGCTACTTGAAGCATTTATTGTTTCTTTTGGACTTTTATCACACAATATCGTCGATAAAGAGGAACAATTCAGAAAAATGGTTTTGGATGTGCTAGATGAAGCTACTGATTTGGAATTGGTGATTAATCCGACAGAGAGGAAGATGATTATCTGCAAGACGGACCGTAATTCGTTTTTATTCATTGATTGATTTTTTTGTGTTTACGGGCGCGTCAACTGCTTTGGTCATTAGTCCCGTTAGTGTAGTGCATGTTTTTTCTTGGGAGATGGCGGTGATCTTCCCCCGCTGGATGGCAAGATCCGGCGCCGACATACTCTTCATTAGCGGGGTTTTCCCCAACCAGGTATCTTCCACCAGCGGGGCAGCGCCCCAGCCGGGACAAGTTGTAAGACCCCGACCGGTCTCCCGGCATGTGTGGTAGTGTAGTGCATATTAGTGTGAGTGTGTGTGTAAGGGGAGAGGATAGGAAGAGGAAGGAAAGATTGCGCGCGGTCCGTGGCCCGTTTGTTATGGTACTGCTCCGGCATTCGCCTGGTTTTGTTCGGAGAAACCACGGAAAACTACCGATGAGAGCAGCCGGCCGCTAGAATTCTCCTCCAGACACCGACTGAATTCGACCGAGCTGGAAAGCTAGAGTCGAGAATCCAGCCGCCGTCGGCACTGGAACCTAGAACCTCCCGGTCAGAGGCACCGCAGGGACATCAGCTGATGCTCTGAGCTACCGCTCCCGGTCCGTAATGCGTCTTCGGAAGAATCAGACGATGACGCTAACACCCGCTTCTCATCTGCAACTAATTCCTGCGTCCAGAAACAAAGAAACATGCAAATATATCTATGATTGAAAATTGTAATGTGGTAAAATACGTGCAAGGCGAGGTAGGCTGTAAATAACAACGTATTTCAATCGAGCTTCCAGATGAAATTGCAGAATGTGAATTTGATTACGGTGCAACGTGTTTCGACTATTATTTTCTTGGTTGCTCTTCATTTACGCGAAAAGAAAAAAGAAAACTTTATGGTATATGTGTAAACCGCCTCAAAAAATTCCTACATCTCACCATAATATTGCCTTGTATTTACCAGAGGTGAAAGGTCAAGCACGCAATATGAAATCCGTAGCTGGTGCATGAAATATCTTCTTTCCTGATTCATTACTAGAGAAAATAGTAACATGCACAAATCAGAGAATACACGAAAGCAGATAAAACTGAACGTATGAAAGGGACGCGGGATCCACTAATCGGGTTGAAATAAAAGCTGTACTTGTTGCTGAATCCAACTCCCATTAATTACGTTCAAAATATATCAACTGGCAGACTGTTCATCGTATGGCCCAAAATCACAAACTGCGAGTAATCTTTAAAGGCTGGAATACGTGCTTTCCGTGATTGGGAAAAGAAGTGTCAAACCACAATCAGATTTTACACGTGCAGGCGTTCCATTACGTTCAATGTCAAAAAGATCCCTCTTATTATAACAAGATTATAATGTTTATAATTTATATTTATGTACAACTGAACAACAGATTAATGTGCATGCAAAAATGTATCAATTAGAAAATTTTTGACTGATTAAAAGTTTTGTTTGGGCCCAATTTCTGAACCCCGAGGTTTCCTCCGTGACGGGACTATT
Organism: Teleogryllus occipitalis; assembly: GCA_011170035.1. NCBI lineage: Eukaryota > Metazoa > Arthropoda > Insecta > Orthoptera > Gryllidae > Teleogryllus > Teleogryllus occipitalis. The sequence goes on along the minus strand of BLKR01004029.1, from coordinate 18,088 downwards.
TAAGGTAAATCGATTCACGCGACTAAAGGAGGGTCAAATATTGTTCTACGCGGCATATTATATCAAAAACTAGTGGTGATAAATTGCACAGACTTTCTCGTATTAGTTTCTTTATCTGTTTCGTCTGGTTTTCGGTTTTGTCCCCATCTCTCCTCTTGGCTGGTTCCTATCGGCATCAAAAATAATTTGTCGCAATTTATTAATTTTTCGGTTTCCTAGTTGCAGAATATAACTTGTGGTGCTACCACAGAAATTTTTTTTTCGCTTATTTTTTAACTCGTGTAATTTTTGAAAATTAGAGAGTTCAACGAAAATGTACCGTATTTTAGTGTCCTTTGTTCTATCCCAGGCAAAAATTAAAAGAAAATTTTGAAGCGGGATTGAGAACAAAAATTTAAATTCGCCTTTACTTCAAGTATTGCTTCAAGTATTTTGAAGCAGGAAAAGCAATACATAATTATTACAGTCTAACTACAAACGATACAAAAATGATGAACGCAAAATATAGCTGTGAAATTTTAATTAATCTACTCAACTACTTACTTACGTAGTAGTAGTAGTTTGATATATGATAAACAGGAGTAATGGTAAAATGATTTAAACGGATGCACATGAAAAAATCACTACGATGACACTTAAACCAGATTTTTTTTAATTTTAGTAGTTTACGTGCAATAGTGCGTGCAATATTTGCAATTTAAAAAAATTACAACAAAATTTTCTCAAAAAAGGCTGCAAATTTTTTCTTTACATTTTTGGAAGAGTTAGTGCTAAGTAAACTCTATACGATGACTTAAACGGTATGAGGGTCTATTCTTTTGTTTTCTCAAAAATTACAAAATTATAATATTTACATTAGAGGCAATTTCTTCACGTTATTTTATTTATGAGTAGATGTGCTGTAAGTAATATTATACAAGGTTTCTCGAAAACTCAATAGTTTTCAATGGAAACGAGCTCAACATTCCACATTTTCAGAAACGCTCAAACGCCATTTTCTCAAAAATGGCTCCAAAGTTTTTCTCAAAATTTTGTGTATGGATAGTGAAAGATGGCACAAAATTCTTTTTGGCGTATTCTTTTATTTTTTCAGTAATTACACAAATGTATTATTTTGAAATATGTCTCACGCTGTTCATATGCACATTTCCATCGATTTGTATAAATTATTGCATTTGTCACTGGAAGTGCTTCAAATGTCTTTAAATGAAGTTTTTTGAAAACTCAATAAATTGCTAAGAAAAAAAGATTCAAATTTCGCATTTACAGTAATGCTTAATCGCCATTTTCTTAAAAACGGCTTAAAATTTTTCAATGAAGATTTCTCTCTTGGGCGAGGATTTACTCTTCTTTAATACTGTTGAAGTAATATTTCGGTTCTATTATTAGAAAACCGAAATGTTGAAAAAATGTCAAAAATATATACTTAGGGGACGATAGATGGCAGCTGTCCAGAAAATGGAGCAAGACCTTAAAGCCAGACACACCATGGAAATAAGAAAAATTTGTTACGAGAAAGTCTGTGCCATTATGTAGCACTTCTAGTTTAACTTAGTTGAATGCATATATTATATGGTTAACAAAAATTAATAAATATAAATAGTTCTAAAGTGTTTCTGAACTTCTCCCAGAGATCCCCCCATAAAGGAACGCCCACCGAATTTTTGCCCAGGGGCCACCCCCAAGTAAATACGCCTCTCTGTACCACCACTAGTCTATTATTACTTTCTCGTATACGTACGTATATATGGAGTAATTTACGTAGTTACGAAGGTTATATAATTCTGCGGAAAATCGATTTCAAGATTCCAACGGCAATACAGTTTTGGGTTCCCCTGAAACCGAAAAAGTGTTTTTTTCAAAACTTCCATCCGTCCGTCCGGCTTTCTCTCCGTCTGGTGTATATTAATAACACTAGCGCCTATACCATGAATACGATTGATTCCGAACTGAATCCCTGGCGATCTGGCCTCAGTCGAAGCGATTTTGAAAAACATTCATTAATTTTTGGGGCACTTTACATGAAGCCCGTGAGACATTTTCAACATTTGCTAAAAAATTACTCCAAATGTAACTTTTAATTTCTTGTAAGAACAGATCGAAATACTCATATAAAGATGGCATATGTTTGATTTTGACTGATAATACTGAATTATTGAAAATTGCAAAGAATGAAATTTTTTTGGCGTCTACCTACAACTATAAAATTGAATTTTTCTCTATACAGGTCACATATATGTTTTAGAAAATTGATTATTTTTCGTGTAATATTGCATGCAATATTTTCTCATATTGCACTAGTCAGGGATATTAAGAAATAGATGCTCCAATTTCGCATTCACAAAGAGATTTAAACGCCATTTTCTTAAAACCGGCTCCAAAGTTTTCAACGAAAATTAACATATAGGTCGAGATTTTACTCTTCTACAATGTTCCTTAAGTAATATATCGGTTTTACCATTAGGAAATCGAAAAATTGACAATTTTTTTTTTAATGTACTTTAGGCTGCGTAAGATGGCAAGAATATACGGCAAGCCCGAATAACTAGCCTAGATCAAAGAAAACAAACTAATGCGAGAAAGTCTGTGCCATTCTGTAGGACCACTAGTTAAAATTAAGGTGAAAACCACCCACTTTCCGGGAATTGGAGTACCGTGATTTCAGAGAGCTATTCAAGCAGACCGTTTTCCATATCACTTTGAAGCGGTCTCTCATGTCATGACTCCTGGCATATCAAGTTACCTAAAACGACACACTGTACAATCTTGATCCAGAGGAGGAAGTAAAGGCAGAACTTAGTTTCTGACGCGGTTAAACGTTATATGCTCTGAAAACATGGAGTAAACGATGAAGCAAGACTAACGTATGAAAGAAAGATTAATGCGTATTGAATGTAAATCTGATAAGAGTTTAATGAAGTGAAGTTATAGTACGTCATACAAAATATATTTATATAATAATTCAATTTAATTAATATTTATATTTAATAGTCAAAGTTTTATTAAAGTATAACATTCAATTAACATTAGTAAATTATGAATATGTGGATCGTAAGTGCACGCCTATATAATTATCGCCTGTTTTTACAGTGTCAGCGTTTCAGCCATTTATTTGACCTGCTTCCAGGAGAATATACAGTAAGTACGTGATAATAAAATGGTCAAAGTATTCTTTATTTTTAATGATAATCAAGCACACGTAATCAATTTAAAAAAACTTTGTTACTTATTTATTTAATTATCTATCTATTTATTTATTTTCTTATTTATTTATCTATTTATGTATTTATTTATTGATACATATTTATTTGAATTTGCCATTCAAACATAATGTATCGCAATCTGCCTCCTCAGATGCTGTAAAGAGGAATAATTAATTTTCGCGGAAGAAGCGACTTTTTACAGTATTTGCCAAATAAGCCGTGTAAAGACGGATTGTTTTCTGGACGTGCGAGTCAGAATCCATATATACTGTTGATTGTGCAATATACTATATATTGAAAAATTACCTGGGGGTGATGTACGAAAGAATGTAGCTCTTCATACCGTGCTTTTAGTGGTGCTAGCTGCATATCATTCTGGTAGATACATTACCATGGGTAGCTTTTAATTTCTTGCTACTGATTACGCAATTTAGATAAAGTATTGTAATCGTGCTCTGGGCCTTGGTAATGAAAAAAGGATACATCTTGTTCCTGCATATAATCAATTACTTCTAACACATTGTACAGTCAGAATCAATTTTTTATGGATCTTTGCTACAGAAAAATCAATTGGTAAAACGTTGCTCCTCTGTGCGTCCGTCCGTGTCTGTCAGTCTTGTCTGTGAATTATGCTAGCGGCTACACCGTAAGTAGGATTTTCACAAAAATTGACATATACCCATCGATGATGTCGTGGACCCTTGAATTTGAAATAGATATTTTCATATTTTTGCGGAGGGGGGGTACTTTGCAGGAAGCCTCTGGGACATTTCAAAATTTTTCAAAAATAACACCACGTTTGTTGATTAAATTTTGTTGTTGAAGAGTGTGAAGGGCATTTAAAAGAATAATGCAGATCACATTTTCGTTGAAATCTCAGATATTTCGAAATTTGCAAAAGTTTAATTTTTGGTGTCTTCCTACAACTAGAATATTGTAGATAGAGATTTTTTCCTAAATGAAATCTGTTATTTAAAGACAGATTTTGAAACAACGTCTTGTAAAATGTTCCTAAAATTTGAATAGTTTTCGTGTAATTTTATGTGAAATATAGGCAATTTTTAATTCTTTTTAACACTTGTGTCAAAAATGGCAGCAAATTTTTGGATTGAATTTTGATCTCGGATAGCGTAAAAATCGATTAAAAGAATGGTGGAGGTCTCATTTCCGTTGACATGCCTGAGTTTCGAAAAATGTAAAAATTCATTTTTTTCGGTGCCTTTTTACAACTACGATTGTGAAGATCTTTTTTTCTTCAAGATTGTGTTCATCAGAAAAATAGCAAATAGTACTACATTCATTTTTTTTAAATAGTATTTATCGTACTTTTGCAAGAAACATAGGCAATTTGTAATTTAAAACAATTATTTTCTCAGAAACGGCTTCTTCAAAAATTGTAAAAACAATCCAAATGGGAAATTCGAATTTCCGCACTTCGTTTGAAGCGCGGATTTGCCTAAAGCGCCTAAATTGAGCTACTGGATTTATCAACTCCGTTATCAGGGCCTGGCAATGAGAGTTTTCTGCCGAAAATTCGCGGTCTTTCCCGCAGCATTACATGACTTTCTCTATACTACGTGCGTATACGAGAAAGTAAAAATGCACATTTAATCAACGTTTGGGGTTTTGGAACGCTCTAATAGTATTATTTGTCAACATAACAATTTTGGAAAAATGCCAAGAGGTGCTATCAAATAGCTTCAACGCTGCATACACTGACGTGACAAGGGGCAAGTGTTTAGCATGAAAAAATAATTCAGCGATTAATAATTTAATACATTTATCGTAAAAAAAGGAAATACTTTGTGACCACTCGCAGACTACAGAAAGAAATTAAAATCTGTACATGCTTTTGTGAAGTCCAGAATCCCTATCCTTCTTTTGTGGCTGGCTTCTCTTTGTGTGTGGCTGTTTATTCATGTGAAATTTATATTGTAATTTATTTTGTGACTGATACCTCCTCGATCCTTCATCTAGGGAACAAGGGTGCGCAACATACTCAATTTTATACGTAGATTACGGGTACACAATAAAAACCTCATATAACGTCACAAATTTTAAATATACCGTATCGTTATACCGTACCATATCATATTTTGCTATTAACACGAATACATTTAAATTTAACCTCTAAGTTATGTACGATGAATGTGCATAAAATCTATTTAAAAATAAAACATTTGTTCAGTTTAGCTATGCCACTTTCAAGATATATAAACGAAATTAGACTTTCGTATACTTTTTAACCTTCACTACTCCAAAATTACCGTTTCTAATCTCGTGCCTGGTAGTCGCGTTCAATTACGAGTAGATCTCAGGACATAGTGGATGTTTTGAAAATAAATCATGTGTACTCTCATATTTCCTACTGCGCATCAGTCACCGAAAGGAATTATTTTAGCCCCTTACCCCATCACAAGTATACACGCAGGCGCGGCTTGTCATTAAAGGCTGTAAGGCGGAGCCTCTCCTGTAGATTGATTGATTGATTGATTGAGTTTAAGGGCGCTTCAATGGCCAAGGTCATTTAGGCATTATCAATGGCATAAGGTCATAATTGGCATTATCATCTCCTCTCAAATAAAGCTGTACAAGCCAGTCTCTCGCAAAAAGCCAAAAAGCTTGCAGAGAGAAGATTCGTAATTTCTAAGAATCTCCGCTAGGGAGCTAGCAAGGTGATGCCATCGACGGCTATCTCTTATCTTAACATAGTGCAAGAGAACATGCTCCACGATAAGATATACTTTGCAGTATTCGCATATTGGGGGTGGGTCCCCGTGGAGGAGATAACCGTGGGAGAAATGGCACTGACCGATTCGGAGGCGTGTTAAAATGATCTCCTCGCGCCGAGCATCACGAGATGAGGAAGACCAAGGATTTATGGAATCCTTGATTCTTGTGAGCTTAAAATCCGAGTTATGCCACTCTGTTTGCCATTCACTGTGAATAGAGCGTTTGATAAAGAGCTTAGTGTCTCTTGTAGAAATCGCCGCCCAATTTAAAATTATATTTATAAATGAATTTATTTATTAATAATGGCTATGTGAGTTACATTACGTAACAGTCATATCAAAATTTTTGTTTGTGAGTTCGATAACGGTCATCCGTAATGCATTTGAACGTGTTGCCAGGGAAGACAAAAGCGTTAGGCTCCCACTTCTTTCCGCCATAAGGCCTGTGTAAAACGACGAGGCGTGACGTCATCCATTCACTGCACAGGCTTACCGGCGGACGAGGCTGCGGCGAGGCAGCCTTCAAGGGTGGGGCGTAGAGTCTGAAGAAGGGTGTGCTCACCAGATGGCATTACTATTCAGCTCAGCGAGAAGAATTGCGCATCAACTAGTTTTCTCAATATTCTGTAGGAGCGCTTCTCCCTTGAGTCTGTATCGGAAGAGATTTTGAATAGAAAGACAATGCAGGCAAAGCAATCCAATATAATGCAATGCATTTGCAGCCTTCACTCTCTAGAAAATCACGAGCCGCGACCGGGTGGTCCTTTCAGCTAGGTCGAATTCAGCTGCTGTCTGGAGGAGAATTCTAGCGGCCGGCTGCTCTGATCGGTAGTTTTCCGTGGTTTCACCGATCAACACCAGGCGAATGCCGGAGCAGTACCCTAACAAACGGGCCACGGACCGCGCGCGATCTGTCCTACCCCTTCCTTGTCCTATCCTCTCCTCTTACACACACACTTACACTAACATGCACTACACTACCACATATTCCGGGTGACCGGTCGGGAGCTTAGAGCTTGTCCCGGCTGGGGCGGTGCCCCGTTGGTGGGAGAGTCCTGGTCAGGGGGAAGCCCCACTAACCGACGGTAGGTCGGCGCCGGATCTCGCCATCCAGCGGGGCAAGATCACCGCCAAATCCCGAGAAAAGAACATGCACTACACTAACGGGACTAATGACCAAAGCAGTTGACGCGCCCGGAAACACGAAAATTCAATGAATCAATCACGAACCGCGACTGTATACAAGAATCCAACTGTTGGGATGGCATATTCTGAGCCAGTCGGTTTCATGAGAAAATGTATCCGCTGAGCGCGTGAAATTCGTGCCTAGTTTGCGTGTGCCTCAAATACATTACCACTCGCCTTTGCACTCGCAAAGTGAGTACGTTTGCCTGTAAGTCTACTCGTGACCCCTGCATCGCCAACGGCGCCAGGATGGCACGTCATGCCATACTGCAATTCGTTATTGCTTTTGTCTCCGCTTGTCTGTCTATCTGTCTGTGACCTCCAAGTTTATTTTGTGGTGCCAGCGACCAGTGGCCAGACCATGATCTGTCACCACGTCGTTTCTGAATTTCGTCAGTGCGCAACGGAAGTGAAAATACTGAAATTTATTGATAGAAATAAGATAATATAGAAAATTAAATGTACTAGAGTAATATATTCATTAGCAGTGTATCAGCATTCATTTTCAGTATTATATATTCATAATAAGATAATGTACATTCCTCATCCTCATTGTTGTGAAGAGCTTTCTCATTCGGTTGATTGATTGATTGATTTTTCGTGTGTTTCCGGGCGCGACAACTGTTCTGGTCATTAGTCCCGTTCGTGTAGGGCATGTTTTTCTCGGAGTTGGCGGTGATCTTCCCCCGCTGGATGGCGAGATCCGGCGCCGACCTACCGTCGACTAGCGCGGTTTGCCCAAACCAGGACTCTCCCACCAGCGGGGCACCGCCCCAGCCGGGACAAGCTCGAAGCACCCGACCGGTCTCCCGGAATATGTGGTAGTGTACTGCATGTTAGTGTGTGTGTGTAAGGGGAGAGGAGAGGACAAGGAAGAGGAAGGAAAGATCGCGCGCAGTCCGTGTCCCGTTTGTTAGGGTACTGCTCCGACATTCGCCTGGTTTGGTCGGAGAGACCTCGGAAAACTACCGATAAGGGCATCCGGTCGCTAGAATTCTCCTCCAGACAGCGACTGACTTCGACCTAGCTGAAAAGCTAGGGTCGAAAATCCTGCCGCTGTCAGGACTCGAACCTAGAACCTCCCAGTCAGAGGTGCTGCAGTGACATCAGTTGATGCACAGAGAGAGAGAGAGAGAGAGAGAGAGGGAGTGAGAGGGAGAGAGAGGGAAAGAGAGGGACCGAGAGGGTGAGAGAGAAGGAGAGAGAGAGAGCGCTGTTCCGACGTGTTTATCATTTATATGTGATAATACGGCGTTGTTAGGCTCCTCCCAGGCTGTCAGATTCCATCCATATGAGGATTTCTCAGAGTGTGGTTTTCAGCTTTGGTTTAGGTTTCCATGTTCTAGTTGAAATATCTAGCCACGGCTAATTGGTAAAACAATCAGTGGATCCACAATATCCAGATTTCCAAATATAAACATTTAAGTATATAGACATTTTTTAAATATATAGAATTAAAAATATAAAAGTATAAAGCATAAAGTATAAAGCTGAAACGAACACGAAACAAATTTCTAAATTAACGATATTCAAGTTGTGTTTAAATACACATTTCTGTGTACGCTTTTTATGTACATGTTTAATTACCACAAATTATAAGAGCAGTATTCAAGATATTTACTTCCTTTATACTTGAAACTTCGCTTGTAAAACTCATTAACTTAAATATAATTTTTTAATTCATGAAATCTTGGCTCGTTCACATACAATTATTTCGCTTCCATATAACTACGAACTCATAAATCGTTCCTTAATGGCGGATCACATACTTCTGGCTAATTTTCTGTTAAATAATACACTCTGGTTCTTCTTGCTTCGTGATTGGTGGAATATTCACTGCTTTAGTCAAGCAAGTTCTCATTCTGCCAATTTATTCTTATGTCGCAAAGCAGTGTCGTTTGTTTGCGTTTAATGAAATGTCCATCGCCAGACACAGTTCTCATATAACATCCACGACCGGATATAGGTTACAGTATAATCCAGATGAAAGGCAATTTTTCCCAGATTTTTCAAAATATATTTCCGAAACAGAGAAATAACTCCATGGATGAGAAATGTAAAATTGTAGGAAAGAAATTTCATTGGCCCGCAAATCATAGAACTAATGTTGATTAAAATCTTTTAAGAAATATTGGAAGAGACTGAGTTAGTAGCTTGGCAATCCTCTAAGAGACTTGTGCATTTATTACTTGGGACAAAGAAAGAATATAATTATAAAACGTATGGTCGCAGAATGGTTAGAGTGCTACAAAAATATGAGGTGCAGAGTGTCTCTCAAAGTTCATTTTCTTCTCTCCATTCTCTTCTCCACTTTTTCCACTGAATTTGGGTGATAGTAGTGATGAATATGGTGAACAGTTTCATCAAGATATTGCTACAATGGAGAAGAGATGCCAAGGGCATAAGGATTATGTGTGATGGGAGATTTTTGGTGGTTTCTTGTCAGAGTAAACAGGAATACAAGAATAAGTGACATGTCACTTATTGACGCAAAGCATTCTTAAACAATTCAATAGGAATTTCTCCTTCCAAGATGTTTCAATATTATTGCACAAATATGCATATTTAATTTTAACTTGTTCTTTCTCCATATGGACATGCTCATAAAACTGTGTAGTAATATATCCAGAGTGACAATGCAGGAATTAGTATAGGATTTTATTCCACATACAAAATACATTCATTTTTTTTAACCGTGCGTGATAGAAACATTTGATAACGATTAGCGAAATCTGCGTGAACGTTTCCTTTGAAATCAACTACTTTTATTCTGGAGGTATGGAAAAAATATTTGCTCCCTAGTTTTATGATTAAATTTACCAATGTGCATGGTTGGCAACATTTCAAATTTTAAAATTTTTGCTTTCGTGTAATGTAATACTACTTAGGTCGGCAAACCATCTACAAATTTAATTTTATTACCAAAACTTGGTGGTGATGGATATCATTACGCTAGAAATTGAAGTGCAATACCCACTTATGTGCATATTTAGTATTTTATAATAATTGAAACTCAGGCATTAATATCATTATTAAAATAAAATATTGTGGTTTTTAATCAGTTTACTCTATAATTATTTGGATATATCTATATAGAGTGTATAATTAAAAACTTCTGTTTTCAACTGTTACAGATTTTGATTGGTAGAACGCAAAGTCCGGGATCAAGGCATACCAATCTTAGAACTTAATCTGCCACGTTGTTTGCTCTGGACTGCTCTCCTCTGAAGATCTGTAACTGCTCTGTAGCGGCCATTTCCGCTATTTCACATTCATTCAAAGAGAATCTTTTCATTAATGATTGGAAATTTGCATGATAACATTTATTTAATATAATAATAATAATAATAATAATAATAATAATAATAATAATAATATTGGTGCCAGAGCCGTGAAGAATACATAATCATGCCAACGTCTTTAGCGACATTATTAGCAAATATTTTCGCCATGTGTTCACTTTCAATTGGAAGAATTTCAATTAGGGGTACTTTAACTCATCACCCCCTTATTAGAGAATTACACTTTGCTCCACGATTACCAAAGATCAATAACCGCAAAAATGAGAAAGTGGTTTTTGGGTACCTTTCTTCAATAGGAAACCTGACAAGAGAGAGATTTTGCAACTGGAAGTGGGGAAAAGATTATGCCATTCACCCGAAAGTCAGTTATATAGTGGCAAAGCACCTGGGATATGTCAAAAATTGCGTTTCATTAAGAAATGTTAAGGATGAGCATCAAAAACTTCATTCAGGAAAAATCCATTTTGGCACATCACCAATGTACCGGAATTCCATAAAGGGTTACAATTTCGATTTTTTGTATCCACACGACAATGATAACCTATGCATGTTAGTACGAAAGTCACCGCCTATACCAACCAGTGTATTATTGACTATCCCTTTCCCCATTTGGGTGACAATTGCTGTCTTTCTTTTACTGTTCTTTGCAGCTCAAGTGTTTGTGCATCGCCAGAACTGGAGAGAATCTCTCTTCGAAGTCATCCAAACCATTCTCACCGGGACCTTTAACCCCCAACTGCGACCCACCATGCTATGGCTCAGCATCATGAGCTTTTTCGTGTCCAACACCATAGCCGGGCTCTTCACGGGAACGATAATCACTCCGTCCTCAGAAAAAGACATCGACACTCTAGAACAAGTGGCGGCTTCGGTCAAAACTATCTACGGCGCTACGTTCCAAAAACAGTTCATGTCTGACGTAAAAAAGTTTGGTGGTTTAGCGGCAGATTTGGTAGACAAAATAGAGTTCATGAACATTATGGAAATTAGAAGTGTTCTTCCTCCAAAAACAGCATTGCTGGGAAACCCAAAAGAACTGTCAATGGGGCCTCAACAGATTGGCGCAATCTCGAATGGAGAGTACCAGTATCACAAAGTGAAGGAGTGTTTCACCGACACGGGTTATCTGTCGTTCGGGGTAAAGAAGAATTGGGCTGGAGCAGAGAGGGTCGACAGTGTCTTCCAACGACTTGTGGAGGCTGGAATCGTAACTAAACTAAAGGATGAGCATACCTACAAATTTTTGAATTGGTTCCTTAATATGCACAATACAAGCAGAAAATCCATACCCAAAAGCTCCGCCACGACGACAACAGTTCTCGCCTTGAAAATCTTCGACCTGAGAGAAGCCTTGTCGATGTGGTGTGCGGGCACGGCAGTGGCCATCTTGTCTTTTCTTGGAGAGAACTGGGTAGGGCGGCCTCGGTGTCGATGGTGCAACAGTTGCATGCGATTTGTTGCATCCCCCTTTTTCGCAGCCTTCTCTTGCTTCCGGAACGTTTTGTGTGGGCGCGAAATCTCACTCGCGAGGCCAGTTAGAGAAGCTTGGTAATCGAGGAAAGTGTAACATACCAAAAGAAACCTAATTGCAAAGCGATTGTACGAGAATTTAATAATAATAATTATTATTATTATTATTATTATTATTATTATTATTATTATTATTATTATTATTATTATTAGGGATGGGTCCTCGATACTTTCGATGCCTCGATACTCAGGTGGTATCGATAGCGATCGATACTTTTGGAAAATTACTTGATACTTTTTCGATACTTTCAATTTTTTATGCCAGTCACCATCTCTTCTGATTTTACAGAATAATTTCTTAACATTCTTCTCTCTCCTATATTTCTTCTGTCAACAACAAGGAAGTGTCCGTCTGTTCGGATTTACTTACAGTCGTGGAAATTAGCCAACGTTGCAGCGTCCGGGCGCCGTGTCCCGTTGTTTATCGCCTAGCACCTGTCATCATCTCTTGAGATAGTCCGCAATACGCGACCAATTTAGCATTGGGAGACTCTTGCTTGTAGGCTTCCAGGCAATCTAGTAGCGACAGGCACGATAAACAATGTGCTCGATGACAGCATTTCTTCCGGGGATACTCCCCTTCCTCAGCCCACCGTGGGCGCATCTGACGGAGCTCGTGAGTTCAGTTCAGCTCTGCCTTTTAAAGTGACGGAAGACGAATAGGTTAGTGCATTCCATATACAAAATGAGTGAAGTGTGGAATTATTTTGAAGTGGACTCGAAAGAAGACAATCGTGCTATTTGTAGAACATGTAAAAAAAACATTTTCGCATGGTGAAAAATCACACAATACTAGTAATTAAAAAAACATGTTACATCAATATACCGGGTAGTATTCAGCTCTACCGAACACAAGAGGGCCAAGCCAACTAATGCTGCACGGGAAGTTGGAAACGTCGCAGATCGTACGAGTGAAGTGGTAGAAGTTGATGACCCATGGCCAGTCCTCTCAAGATCCTCAAGTTTCAACACAAATCAACCAACACTCGTTGATTTTTTGGACACAAAAAACAAATTTAAACCAGGAGACAACCGTGCCAAAGCAATAACAAGAAAAACTGCTTACATGATATGCAAAGATAATCAACTGTTCAGTATTGTTGAAGACAATGGATTCAAGGAATTAATTAAACATCTTGAACCTAGATACATCATGCCCACAAGAAAATATTTGGCGAATCACTATGTCCCCCAGTTATTCGAAGAAGTGGAGAACAAGGTCAGAGATCAAATCCAGGAAGCCGAGAGGGTTGCAATCACCACTGATTTATGGACTTCAACAGCATGTGATGATTATATGAGTATTACAGTGCATTTCATAGACAAAGATTTTCAACCTCATCACATCTGCATCGAAGTAATACCTTTTGAAGAAATCAGTCACACAGGAGCAGATATTGCAAATTTTCTTCGAAACACTTTGAAATTATGGAGTCTGCAAGATAAGTTAGTAGCTGTAATTCACGACAATGCTCGTAATGTAGTAAGAGCAATGGTCGAAGGACGTTTTCCGCATATTTCATGTTTAGCTCATACTTTGCAACTCGTCGTGAAAGAGGGACTGTTGAGCAATACTAAAATTCAGAAAATTACTGCTTTGTGCCGAAAACTTGTGGGGAGTTTCAAACATTCCTCTAAATCCACCAAAGTGCTGAAAGCGGCCCAGAAACATCTTTCTGTACCTCCACATCGTTTAATTCAAGACGAGCCGACACGATGGAACTCAACTCTCCACATGCTCCAAAGACTTCAGGAACAGAAGAAGGCTATTGTTTATGCTACTGCCGACTTCAAATTGCCAGTTCATCTCTCAACTGAGCAGTGGGAACTTATTGATCAACTCATTAAGACTAAACATTTTTGACCAAGCAACACTAACGGTCAGTTCGCCTAATGAGTCAGCATCTGAAGTTATTCCTATTGTAAATAGTATAATTTGTGAACCAGAAAAGTCAAATGAAGTTGATTCAGGACTTGCTGCTGCGAGAAAGACTATGCTGGAATCTTTAAAAGCAAGATTCAAAGATATAGAACTAAATGAAATATGTTCCATTGCTACATTGTTGGATCCTAGACTGAAAGGTCGAGTATTCCGCGAGAGTGCTGCGTTCGAGACTGCCCGAAAGAGATTATTGGATCTTGTAAGTCAGGAAGCAGATCCAGTGGTTTCAAAAGAAGAGGTAAGAGTTTCTGATTTCTAATTTTAATTTTAAACGACCCTATTTTTTCATCACGATTTCAATTCTCCGATATTTTAATAGTTAAACAAATTTAAAGTCACTGTATAATTCCGAATAACTCATTTTCAGTATCTGCAAGATTAATTTCAAATTAAAGACATGCATTTATTGTTCAAAATTTTAATACATTTAATTTATTTTATAGGCATCCTCAACTACTGAATCCCCGAAAATGCATGGCATGTGGTCTATTTATAGGAATATTTTAAAGAGAGACCACGAAACATCATGCTGTGTACACGAAACCCCAACTCAAGAGGATGAATTAAATGTGTATTTAAGCGAGGACTTGCTTCCTCCTGATGCAAATGTACTACCTTACTGGAAAAACAAAGTGACCCTCCCCAATTTAAGAAAAACTGCTGTTCGATACTTGTGTATTCCACCAGCTACAGTGTTTTCGGAGAGACTTTTTAGTACAGCTGGATTGATATGTGACAAAAAAGGAATAGAATGGACCCAGAAAGAGTTAGAATGTTAGTTTTCCTTAATAAGAATCTTTAAAAATTTAAAAATGTATGTTCACCTCAATAGTTTTAAATATTAAAATAGTAAATCCATGTATGTATGAAGAACGAAATATATCCTTGCAATTCTGATTAAACCATTTTTGTTGTTGAGTCTTAAAAGTAGTACGGTATCGAGTATCGAGTATCGAAGCTCTCAACAGGTAATGGTATTGAGGATCGAGAAAATCTGGAATCGACCCATCACTAATTATTATTATTATTATTATTATTATTATTATTATTATTATTATTATTATTATTATTATTATTATTATTATTATTATTATTATTATTATTATATTTTTTTTAGAAGGGGGGAAATCCTTTACGGAGACCGGTGAAGCCGGTACTGTCGGGATCCCATTCTTGGTTTACCGACTAAAACCCTAAACCTTCTTCTCCTAAGTCGTGATATCTCCTACGCGGAACCGTCGCTAGACATTACTTCGCGTGGAAGATTGACTGGGAGCTAATGCCTTAACTCCTTCGCTCCTTTTCCTTCATGATCTTAATTATGAAGTGCTCTATTATATGCCACTTCTCCTTCGAGCTCAGCATTATATCCATCATGTTTTCTGGGGTCACCACTTGTTGAAGCTTAGCATAACAAGTCTCCCTTTCCGTCTCCCATGCCCTGCACTGAAACAGCGCATGCTCTGCATCGTCAGTATCTTCAATTTTTATTTATTATTATTATTATTATTATTATTATTATTATTATTATTATTTATTATTATTATTATTATTATTATTATTATTTATTATTATTATTACTATTATTATTATTATTATTATTATTATTATTATTATTATTATTATTATTATTATTATTATTATTATTATTATTATTATTATTATTATTATTATTATTATTATTATTATTATTATTATTATTATTATATTATTATTATTATTATTATTATTATTATTATTATTATTATTATTATTATTATTATTATTATTATTATTATTATTATTATTATTATTATTATTATTAGCTATTATTATTATTATTATTATTATTATTATTATTATTATTATTATTATTATTATTATTATTATTATTATTATTATTATTATTATTATTATTATTATTATTATTATTATTATTATTATTATTATTATTATTATTATTATTATTATTATTATTATTATTATTATTATTATTATTATTATTATTATTATTATTATTATTATTATAATTTATGATAAGGCTCATACTTGCTCGGTCGCCTACCCATCCACCTTAGTCTACATGACCAAACTGCACGGGACTCGACTCAAAGGGTAACAGGTTCAAATCCCAGTGGGCATGGATATCAGCTTCTTAAAGTAGATTAACTGGTTAAAATTTCCTGGCACCTAGACTAATATAAGATGGTTCGGTCGGGATAAATTGCCCTGCATTGCCTAAAGTTAATTTATAATAACTTGGTATTATTTTTTATTTATTTCATTTAATTGAAGTTAATAATTTCAATTTTCAGAAAAAGAGAGAGAATGTTAGCCGAAAAAACTTGTGTTATTTTTATATTTTTATTTTTTTAAATTTATTATTATCCTTGTTCAATTATAGAAAGAATCTTTCAAGGCATTGAATACATACATATATATATATATATATATATATATATATATATATATATATATATATATATATATATATATATATATATATATATATTTCAAGTAATAAACAATCTATATACAAATTAACTAGATGCTACAATTTAACTATGTACATAAATACTGAGGGATACCCTTACAGGGACCTCTAACATCTTGTTTTAATTAGTTAAATACATTTTTTTTATTTTTGAGAAACAAAACAATGATATAATATATTGGTAGTAGTATAATATTCTTTATATATAGTAGTCAAATTATGGAGGTTGTAGTAAATCTTTTGAAAATTTAAATTTAATTCTTGAATATGTTGAAGATGTTTTTCCTAGTTTAAATCGTTCATAGGCTGGGCTAGAGTGTAAGGATGAGTAGAAATTTTTTGAGATTTTTAGTATCCATGTTTTTATGTTTTCAATTGAAAGTTCTTTGTGTAACTGTTCATTTCTTATAAACCATGGTGAATTAACTGACCATCGTAGGAATTTATTTTGTATAATTTGCAATTTTTGAATGTGTATTGGGGCAGCACCTCCCCAAATGGGACTAGCATATGTCAGTGACGGTCGTATTATATATCTAAATATTGATAGGGATGTTTCTATGTTTAATTTTGAGTTTTTGTTAATGGGTGGATATAATTGAATCATTTTGATAAAAGTGTTTTTAGCTACAGTTGTAATATGATCTCTCCATGTGAGTCTTCGATCAAAATATAGTCCCAGATATTTTGCAGGTTGTGAGGTAGGGGGCCATTTAATTGCTTTACCATTTAGAATTAGAGGATAGATTAATTTTGTTTTTCTTAAAGTGAAAATTTTGGCCTGGCATTTAGAGTGATTAATAATTATATTCCATTTATTAAACCAATCAGAAAGAGTATTTAAGTCATCCTGTAGGTTATCTCTGCCTACAGGTAGATCTTTATGCGATGTATAGACTGCTGTGCCATCTGCAAATAACGCAATTTCTGAATCTATTAGTGAAGGGATATCAGATATGAAAATATTAAACATAGTTGGAGATAATGGAGATCCCTGTGGAGTTCCAGTTGTCATAAATCGAGTTGTTGATATTTCAGTGTTGAGTTGAACTTTAAAACTTCTGTTAGTAAGAAAACTTTTAATTATTTTCTGTAAGTAAATGGGAAAACCATATTGTCTCATTTTATATAGCAAGCCAGTATGCCACATTCTATCAAAGGCTTTTTCGATGTCCAAAAATAAGGCCAAAGTATTTTGTGCATTATGAAAATTAGTGATAATATGATCAGTTAATCTTAATAATTGGTGTGTAGTCGAATGGTTTTGATGGAAACCAAATTGTGCGTTAGGTAGAATATTGTTGTTATTAATAAACTTGTTCATTCGTGTTAGTAAGGCTTTTTCAAAGATTTTTGAGAAGGTGGGAAGAAGACTAATTGGTCTGTAGTTTACTGGAGACGTTGGATCTTTACTAGTTTTGTGTATGGGGAGTACTAATGCAATTTTCCATTGGTTTGGAAAATAATTTAATCTTAAACATGAGTTATATATGGCAGTTAAAGAATTAATTGCTGAAGTAGGGAGATTTTTAATAATAATATTAGGTATTTTATCAATTCCAGGTGATTTTTTGTTTTTTAATTTTTTAATAATGAAACAAATTTCTGATGGAGAGATAAATTTAATTTTTTCTGGTACAGTGTGGAAAGGAGATTGGAATTCTTGTGTAATTGTATTATGAAATAAAGGATTTAAAATAGAAGTATTATTGAAAATTGAT